>JAMKQA010029818.1:0-11766 GCA_024699735.1 Posidonia australis
TAAAAATCAAATATAAAACAGTCTGGTAAAAGATACATAAGAATGACCAAAAACGTTTTTATTTGACTTCTAATAATAATCAGTTAAAAAACAACCTAACAAAAGATACATAAGAATGACTATAATTCGAGTCATGGTTCTAAAAGATAGATAATTATATTCTTTTAAATATTTAATATACATATTAACATATATAGTTTATATTAGGTTCGGTTCAGTTTGGTTAAACCGTCCTTGAAAACACAAACCAAACCATATGGTTCGGTTTGTAGATATTCCAAACCAAACCAAACCACTGAATTTGAAAAATCGAACCGAACCATTAAAAATGGTTTGATTCGGTTCGGTTAAACGGTTTAGACGGTTTGGGTGCCCATCCCTAGTTGCTACTGACGAATTACGTTTCGATACAACTGCTCCCGTGCCATGTTTGAGTACAATCTTCAGTGAATACACGTACGCACTCAACAACTTCCTACTAGATAATACACATATAATTAGATGCAAAAATAAGCTGTTGCAGGCAGACCTCACAATATTTATCATTATTTTCATTGAAAGTAAAGTGATCTCAAGTCGCAACAATTTCTCTCATGTTCACGACGTAGATTATATCTACGTGCAGGAAATAAATTGGAATGAATTAATGACATATGTGAGGAGTTGCTGAGGTTTAATTAAGCATAATCATGTGTTATACACTGCCCAAATTTTTTTTTACTTATGTTTATCACAGGCCATGGAGCCAACATTGTTTTTTTTTTCTGGTGAAAGTAGAGGAGCAAACATTGCTGAAACATTCCCAGCTCAAACACTGGTTACCCTTTTCCATTCATCGAGCCTTATCTACTGTATGAAGATACGTACGAGAATATTTGATTTTTAATCTTTCAGCTATAGGTTGGCAGAAAAATGGATCTAAACGACAGTAACGTTTCAACTATCGAGAGAGCGCACGCATAGCTAAATTAATCTTGAAGCATCTTTTTTCAGTGAAAGAATGTCAGGAAATTCAGGAACAATGTCTAATTAATTTTCTTAGAACTACTAAAAAATATATTTTAGTGGTGTTGTCATGCTTCTAGCTAAATTTTTTTTTTTTTTTTTTGAAAACAGTAATATAATATTAATTTTCCCTTAGTTATGTAAACCACCGGATCGAGATGTCAAAAGGTATTACAGAATTCTAGAACAAGGAGTTCTAATCAAATGAAATAAAATAGTGTATCTGTAGAAACCATAAAAATTCCTTGTTCTCTCTCACAACTATGGCAAAAAGAAACTGCGTAATGTACTAATAATGAAAAACAATTCAAATCAAACTCCAACCACATCCTCTACAGAGCTTGGCATATTAGGGGAAGGATCAGTAGACGGTGGCTGGAGAGCCTCATAGAGTCCTATGGAAGAAGTAGAATTATTTGGGACTTGTTCTATAGTCCATGCATGATGCATAGAGGAGATAAATTGTAAAAGTTCTTCTCTTTCGAAACCTATTGCAAAATTTTCTATCCAATGATGCATTAGAGAGATAATATCATAAATAATTGCTAAGTGAGACTTACTACAGTCTCTAAAAGTTCTACTGTTACGTTCCAACCAAATTAACCAGAAAATGACTTGTATTGGAGCTAGCCAACCATGCTTGGTAAGATTAAATTTAAACATAAGTGTTAAATTAAATAAATCAACAATTTCAAAGTATATAAGGTACATAGAAGAGGATATGAAGAAATTCCATATAGGCCATATAAAAGAACAATGAATAAATAGGTAGATGCCAATTTCTTTATACATTTTACATAGAATACAAATTTCTGAGCCATTCCACCTTCTTTTAGATAGATTCTCCTTTATTAAAATTTTGTTGTTTAAAACCATCCATAAGAAAAGTTTAATTTTTAAAGGTGCCTAGCTTTCCATAAAAAATGTTGTCTTTAGTTGGCATCCATACCAGGTTGTCCTTACTAGGCAATAAGATAATGTCTTGCAATAAAACTGCTAACAAATCTGCCTGTGATTGAATAATTGTTTAATCACCCAAGAATAACTTGGAATAATTAAAAAGTTTACTGAAATCAGTCCTAAATAGGTCAATAGTTTGTTTGATTGTAGCTTTCTTATACTTTACTACAGAATATAACTCAAGATACTTGAATTTTAATTTTTCTCCGTTCCACCACTTATTTTCCCAAAACAGGACATTATTACCACTATGTACTTGGAAAGTAGTGAAGCAATTAATGATATCAAAACATGCCTTAATATTTTGCCATAGAGGAGAACAATTATTTGCAGAGGAATTTAACAGAACACCAGGCCATGATCTATATAGATATCTAACAATTATAAGTTCTTTCCATTTCAAATTGTTGTGATCAGAAAGTAGTTGCTATAGCAACTTACCTTTCAGAGCATAATTGAAATTCCTTAAGTTTACAATCCCCTAACCTTTTTGTATCTTTGATCTATATAGGGTTGCCCAATTAACTAAGTGGAGGGCTTTACCATTAGAAGAGAAAGAGTTCCAAAGAAATCTACTTCTAATCTTATCAATTCCCTTCTCCACCTTTACAGGTAAATGAAGTACTGATAAGTAATATATAGGGATGGCAGAAAGCACAGAGTTTATCAAGATCAGGTGACCACCTAAAGATAAATATTTTGCTTTCCAAAGAGAGAGTTTGTTGGTAATTTTCTCGATACCTGGGGTCCAGTATCTACAGGTGGCCTTCGTATAGTGTAAGGATAGTCCAAGGTACATGATAGGTAAATCAGCAACCCCATAGCCCAAGATATTGCAAGAGTTGATTATCGATTGCTGGCTCACACCAATTCCTGTGAGTGAAGACTTATGGAAGTTTATTTTTAGTCTAGAACATGATTGAAAGCAACATAAAATTCTTTTAATGTTAATCATGTTTTCCTCACTAGTAGAAAGAAACAATAAAGTGACATCTGCATACTAAATATTGACCACAGTAGGACCCCCATGTGGGAATTGGATACCAGAAATGAGATTGTTATTCAATGACAGTTTTAGCATGCGATTTAAAATATGTGTGGCAACTATAAATAGTAGAGGGAATAACAGATCTCCTAACCTTAACCTATTGGTTACTCCAAAGAAGCCCTTAGGGGAACCATTGACCAGAATAGAAAATTTGGTGGTGCTGATACACATCTTAACACAAGAAATCCATTTGAGCCCAAATCCTAGTCCATTGAGGGAGTCTAGCATGAATTCCCAGTTAATATTATCAAAGACTTTTTCAAAGTCTAGTTTTAAGATGTATCCAGGGATGTTTGTGGTTTTCATGTAATGTAGAGTTTCTTGTGCAATTAGGAAACTATCTCCAATGGATCTTCCTACCAAGAATGCACATTGAGATTGATCAATTACCTCATTCAGAAGTGGAGTAACCCTAGTTGCCAATGTTTTAGTAATTATTTTATATATACCGTTTACTAAGCTGATTGGTCTAAAGTCTTTAATGTATTGAGCACCAATCTTCTTGGGAATTAAAGCGATAAATGTTTGATTAATAGGTGCTAAGAATTCTAGGTCATTAGAGGAATAAAGGTTCTAGAAGATATTGAGAATATCAGATTTTAATAGATCCCAGAAATGATGATAGAAAGTTAAGGGAAAGCCATCAGGCCTTGGGGCTTTGTCTCCAGGTAAGCTAAACACATTCCTTTTAATCTCCTCAATTGTAAAAGGCTCCTCTAGTAATTTAGGGTGTGAAATCTTTTGAGGGAGTAAGTTATCCTAATTGATAGAGGCCTTGAATCTTTTTTCCTTATTAAATTGCCAAGTGAAGTGTCTTTCTATCTCTTTACAAATTGCTTTGGGTGAATAAATTAGGGTTTCATTTATGTTCAATGAAGCAATGGTGTTGACCCTCCTACGACATTTTACTATGTTGTGGAAGAAGGTTGTATTTAAATCCCTTTCTTTGAGCCATTGTATTCTAGATTTTTGCTTCCAGTAAGTTTCCTGTTCCTTTAACAAGGAGATATGTTTTGTTCTTAGAACCTTTTTCTCTTCCCAAATCTCATCACTAAGCATAGTAGATTCAACTAGAGCATTAATGTATTCTATTTGTGATTCTATAGATAATAATTTGTTTTTTCTCTCCTCCATGATTGGACATATCCAATTTTTGATATGTTGTTTAAGGTTTTTAAGCCTGTATGCAAAAACAATTATGGGAGAATGCAAAGAGCAAATATAAGTGGATTTATGTCAACAATCTAGTAAGAATGGTTCAAATCCATCGATATAAAACTAGGATTTATAAAATCTGAATGGGGAAGGACCCCAGTCAAGTGGGATTGAATCGAGAATGATGGAGATATGGTCCAATATCACCCTGGCCTTTCCAGAGCAAAAAGCATGAGGAAATTTGACCGACTAGTCTATAAAGATGAGGAATCGGTCAAGTTTGACCATAGTTGGATGTGATTGAAAATTGGACCATGTGAAAGAGTAATTGTTGGGGGAGAAGTCCATCAGGAAGTTATTTTCAATAAATTCATTGAAACTTCTCATAGAAGAAGTGATCCCAAACCTAGAAGAGTGTTCATAAGAGTATCTAGTTACATTAAAATCACCACCAATAACTCAATTATTGTTAACTAGATTACTGAGGTTGTTCATTTCCTCAATAAAGTCTTGTTTTAAATTGGACTCACAGGGACCATATACCCCTGTAAGCCACCATTCAAATCTATTCATACAGTTTTTGAAATTTAGAGAGAGGCTATAAATGACAAGTATAATATTACATAGCTCAATAAATTTGTCATCCCAACCTATGAGAATGCCTCCTGAGACACCCATAGAGGGAAGGTGTGACCATATATTGATTTTCCCTCCTTCTAGAGATCTAAGTGTACCTGGGGAGAATGTTTCCTTCTTTGTTTCACTTAGAATTATAATGTCACACTTATTAGATCTGATGAAATTACGTACTGCTCTTTTCTTTCCATTTGTTCCTAAACCTCTTATATTCCATGCTGCTATAATCAATAAGTATTGGGGGACAAGCGAAGAGAAGTTAATTTCTCAATTGTATTAGTACAAGCATCTAGATTAATGTGTGACAGACCCTGATCTTCCCTGACCAGGTTGAAGAAACTCTTAGTTTCTTCCAGGGAATTAAAAGAAAAACCAATTTTACCACAGAAGGACTAAAATTGTTCATAAGAGTCCCAATGAAGTGAATCAATTAATAAAGTATCTGTGTCTGTATTGTCTATTATGCTGTCAAGAGAAGAGGCAGTAGAGGATGCATAATTGTTTACAGAATTGATATTATACTGAGTAGTAATTCTTGGAGCAATGGATATAATATTACTTGGAGCATGCACAGGGGTAGCCGGGTGAGAGGTGTGATTCTCAGTATTAAAATTGCCTAGGTCATCTTTCTCCAAACAGTCAAAAATCGCCAACACTTTCTTGAACTTAGCCATGGAGATGTTTCGAGCCTTTATCTTTGCCTCCACGAATTTAGATGTTTCAATTGTTGCTTGATTCTCTACCACTTGAGGAGTTATAGTAGGGGTCGTTTCAATAGAGAGAGTGGGTGAACACTGCAGAATCCTCCAGAGGATGATGGAGAGGGGGTAAGAGACCAACAGTATTTGAAGATGGGGTGAATTGAGAGGTGAGACTAGAGGATCAGGTCCAGATATTCTTCCCGTTCCTAGGAGCTTTTCCACCCTTTGCACCTCTTCAACCCTTATTGTTTTTAAATGGTTTCCTAGTGGGGTTTAGGCCTTTGGGTTCTGAAGAGGCTAAGGGTAGTTTCTTGGACCAAGCAAGGATAGATTTTGGAATAGTGAGGGAGGGTGCGCAAATGTCCTAACTGCGTCTATATTTAATGGGATAGACTATTTTGCCAAATGCAAAGAATCTAGAGTCAAGGATGTCCTTACCTGAATGAATTCTCACTCTGATTCTTGCGAATCCCAGATATTTAACGCGGTTAATGGAAAGGTCGACCTCAAGACGATCTGCAAACTCAGATACCATATGGTGAAGTACATCTACATTCCAAAGGTGATAGGGAATCCCTTCCAATCTGATCCAAACCCTTTCTTCCCTAATAGTGAAAATCGCTTTGGAGTTGGGGACCAAGGGATGAAGGAGGCAGAGAGTATTTGGAGTGAAGACCCATACATACTGAGGGTTTTGTTTTTGATCGTGGGAGAAGAGAATTTCAAAAGGAACTTGTCTCGGGAAAAATCCTTAACTTCGATCCCAAAAGGAGATGGCCAACTGCTACAAATGTGATTTTCCGGGGTTTCTTTAGTGAATTGTGCAGAGTGTGCTGTAACTATGGCACAGCAGGAGCGGGATAAGAAGAGGTCACAGGTGGCCTTGAAGGGTAGGATGATGTTAAGGTTACGAGGAGAGAGACCCGTCATGGTGGGAGTAGAGGGAGAGAGGGATGTCGGTGCTTGAAAAAATTTACAAATCACCACAAAGTGGGATGAGGAGTTGCATTTAAAGCAAAAGCCATAAAATTTACAAAATCTTTTAGAATGACCACGGAGGCTGCAATTGAAGCATCGTTCAGTTAAGCGACACAAGCTTACCAATGGAGATTTTTCTTCTAGTCACCACCTCCCACCCTTCCTCAGTTTCTTCAGACTAGGTTCGAGTGTCTTCTTTTTTCCAAAAGTGACCAGAAGACTTAGAGTGAAACAGAGGAGAAGCTAAGGCGGCAAATTGAGAGCCAGTGAGAGTAGATGGAGGAGGAGAATCATTTTTGTCAGATAAAATCTCTATGTCAGGAATTTGAGTCGAGATTTTCACAGAGTTATAAATGTATTGTCGAGGGGGAATAAAACAATTCATTTTTTCACACATTTCCTCAAAACATTGATTACTAGATAAGACAGAACGGTGATACGAATCGCTTGTGTCAGACAAAATACCAGATTCACTGTGAATATCAGAATGTCCCGCCTAATAACCCATAAGTTCATTATTATCTAATTCCACTAATTCATGAGTGAATGGAGAATTAGTGTCATTACTATCTTGGCAATAAGGATAATAAGGATAAAAAGCCTTGATATTAGCGTTAATAGTCGGTGGTTGATAAATTGAATAACTCCACACAAAACTCGAAGAGACTTCTGTGATATCAGAGGACGTGTCAAAGCCTTGAGAGACCCACCGACACTCCGTCTCCCTCAAGCAAGCCGATGAATCAGGTGTCTGGCGACATCCAACCGGAGATGCCTTCCCGACCGGAGGAACGGAAATGACTAGGGGATCATTTAAAGAGGAGAAGATGTCCATGAACAAAGAACAATAATCTAAATAACTAATAACCTCTGAATCACATAGGGACGAGCAATCATGAACCAGAACTCTAGCAGTGTTGACATTAAGATCTGAGCTTAAATCACTGTAAAAAATTACTGAGAAGTGATTGTTCTCACAAATAAAAGAATCCACATTCAAATCCACACACAGATAATAACGAGTGAGAATATTAAGTCAACTAAAAGAGATCTCAGTGATACGAAAGAAACAATCCACGATCACATCGATTTTGATCTCAGAGAGTAAAGAGCATGAAAAAATACTGCAATGTAGTGATCGCAAAATACCAAATCTAAGTTGGAACTCCCATTGACCACGAGCAGGGTAGATCTGCCAAGGGGACAGACAAAAACGCCGAATCTAAAAAAGGAGAAGCAAGTTTCTTCCTAGAACTGCATACCTACGAGGGGGGAGCAACGGCGAGGAAATAGATTTCTCCAAGCATCGACGCACCCACTCAGAAACCAAAGTCAAGGATTCGTCCTCCTCCAGGGGGTGGGCCTTGAAAACCTCCCAATTGAAGCACGTTGTTTGGTAGAGAAGCTCACGAGAGCGAGAAGGATTTCGCCAACAAGGGTGTCTTTTCCTCATTTTCTCAATTCCTTCTAGTTAAATAATAGTCAGTGACTCTTACAATAATCTTCAAACCACACTAGCAAAAAACGATGAGAAACTAAATTAATCTTGAAGCAAAATTGTCTACAGAAAAGTAAACTTGAGCCATGGAAATGCAACACCAACTATACAATTGATTCGTTGCCATGAGGTGAAACAACATAGAAGGATTTGAATCAGATGAAATGACAAAGGTTGTACTTTTTTTTTCTGATTTTGACTACCAGATAATGTGAGGATCCGTTTTATAACCATAGGATTCCTTTTATAACTAAAATCTAAATCAAACAGGAAAACACAATTAGGTTAACTATAAAAGCTAATGTAACCTTTACTATAAAAAATTGATAAAAACAATATTATGTGAAAAAAATCATAGGTCAACAAGGTTTGAACCAAATATAACCTAAATTGTGGATGTTTGAGCATCAGTATAGCAGAAACACTGCATCCTTTTTTCTTTTTCTTTTTTGCAAACGAACACTGCATTTTTTTGCCGCATTTATTTAGACCGGATCTGCATATGTAAAAGACCACAAAACTTTCCTTCAATGACCATGTCAGTAACTATATTTTTAGCCGATTCTTAAATGTTTGTTTGACTACACCACATTGGTCAAGCTCTCGCGAAAACAAAGCTCACAAGGATACTGTGTCCTCATGCTTCGCTCTCCGGCGCCCTAAATCTGCGATGGCTCCCCCCAAGAGTCGCCGCTCTGCTCCGAGGTCCCTGGCTACTACCCGATCCATCTCGGTGCCACCGTCTCCATACTTCCTCCGCTCCAGAAAGGTCTCCTCTACCGAGACATCTACCTGTCGGAGGCTGGTAACCCCTTCTCTTGCTTCAGCCTTGACGGCCTCGTCTCGGGGAAGTCGTAGGAGGAAACCCCCTAGTTGTGCTCCGATTTCAGATCTACGACCTGTTACCTTGGAGTCGGACTGCTCCAGAGGAGGTAGATCCTTGGAGGGGCTCTGCCCTTCCAGATCTGGGTCCTTGCTGATCTTTGCTGGATCTTCTGATATTCTGTTTGTGATGGATGATAGCTTTTCGAGCATTTGCGTGGATTGTTCTTTCTTTACTAAGTTTTTATCTCCATCGTGGATATATTCTGTTTATTGCTGTTCTATTTGCTCCGACGTGTTCACCCCATCTGGAACCGTCTCCAGGGAGTTTTTTTCTGAGATTTTTGCTTGCTGGACTGCGCATATTAATTTTTATGTGGAGGCAGTTCCTGATCGAACTGATCGGGGTTGTTCCTCTAGGTTTTTTGATTCTGACGGTTTATTTGTGAGCGATCCTGTGGTCCCATGCTTTCCGGAGAGGTCCTTCCCGTCGGTGGGATCACAGAGAAGAATCACTATTTTGAGGGTTTTGGGCGACAGGGTCGAGGATGTGTCAGTCGCCTCGGGGTCTGTCTGGGGGTATTCCCAATACCTTCCCCTATTAATCCCGCATTATTTTAATTCTAATGCTGGCAGTAATGACAATCTTCATGTTAATCTTAATCCTTTTAATGAGATCTTAGTGGATTTGCTAGTTAATGAGACCCATCTCGCGGGTCCTTCTCGGTCTTTGGGCTCTGACGTTGAGCCAGACCTGCCTTGCCATTACGGCCCCTCACCTTCTGCCAGACCTGTCTTTTCTGGCAGTGTCGATCCCACGACGGTGGTTCACACTGTAGACCTTTTTCCTTATAATAATACTTCCCCGTCGCGGGAACCGTCCGATTTCTCTGGTGCTGACAAGTTGTCAGATGCGGCAGGGATTTCCTCAGAGATTTTTTTTGACGATTCAGATACTTAGGTTGTGGTTCCCGTTTTACCGCCCTTCTTTCCCCCTCTTCCTTGGGTGCAAACGAGACGGCCTCCCCTAGGTGGACTAGGGTAAAAAGAAGAAGAAAGAAAGGGCCTTCACCTCTGGTACGCTATTGCTCTGCTAATAATCGATGCTTCAAATGTGGTCTGAGGGGTCATTTACAGAGTGTTTGTAGATTCTCGGGCTTCTGTTTTCGTTGCAAAGCAGCCACTCACTTTGTTGCTATATGTAATTTTTTTCAGGAACCTACCAGTAAAAATATGGCTGGATATACCCCTCAAAACCCCATTACGATTCACCCTTCTGTCTCCTCCTGCGAGCTTTCTTTACACTATGCCCGGTGTGCCATCGTTACTGACCATGCATCCCACTTAAATGTAGAAATCCTTTCACAACACATTACGAGTAACTGGTCCCCTCCGACTAAAATAGAGGTCTTTGATTTTGCTTCTGGGAAATTCTTGATCAAATTCCCCTCTGTTAAATCCAAGAACGACATCCTCAGTCGTTTTGGTTCTTCACTGCAATCATTATCAGCATTCTTTGTGCACTGGACACCTAGCTCCAACGCTGTCCTTTCTCTTAAAGAGGAAGGTTTCTGGATTCGCTTGGAAGGGATTCCACACCATCTGTGGTGTGTTGATATTTTCCATCAAATTGTGTCTGATTTTGCAGAAATTCTTGAGGTCGATTTGTCTATTGACAGAGTCCAATATCTAGGGTATGCTAGGGTTCGGATTAAGCTCCTACCTGGAAAAGAAATCCCTGATGTTAAGTTCTTTGCTTATGGAAGGACTGTTTACCCAATCAACTTCCGTCATAGTTGGGACTTATGCTCTGTTGTTACTCCTGTACAGTCTTCCTTTCCTGCTTGGCCTAAACAGGCTCCTCAATCCTCTCGGAGTCTTCAGCCCAATAGAAAATCTTTTAAAAACTATAGAGGCTGGCGAGGACCAAATTCTGGGAAAACCACCTCCACGCAGAAATCATATCACAAAGCTGGCAAGAATGTTTGGAAGCGACCATCCTTCTCCCCACCTCCTCCCTCCTCTACTGAGGGCCTGCTTCCTACACCCTCTGACATCCCTGGTCTGGCTAGTGTTATTCCAACCTCCTCTTCTCCCAATCTGGTTGATTCTACCAATACCACCACATGGTTAGAAACAGAGTGTAATGCCAGAAACCTATCTCTGGCAAAATTTAAAAAAATCATGGCCATCTATGACTTTCTGGATCAAGAGGACTCTGGTACATCTGCAGCTGGAAAGCCATCTTCAAGGCCCCCCACTCCAATTCATGCACCTGGTGAGTCTATTTGCCCTTCTGCAGAATCCTCTAGCAATTTTAATTGTCGGTTTAATATATCTTGCTCTGATAATAGGACTACTGCTAGTTCTCCTTCTGAAGATTTCAAGGATCCTAATAGAATTGATCCTTTACTTTGGGAGTCCTATGATGCATTTTAGTGCTTTTGTAATACCATTGGCATTTCTTTATCCTCTAAAGAAGCAGCCATTGTTTTCTATAATTTGGTCAGATCGGACCAAGGCAAGGAGATGGTCAATCTTGATGATCCTGTTGATCCAGGATCCTCTCTTTAAATGATTTATTTAATTAATGATTATAGCAACATGGAATATCAGAGGGTTGGGCTCTAGAAATAAGGAGAGGGCTCTTAAGGACTTTATCTCTTCTAACAAGTGTGACATAGTAATTATTAGTGAGACTAAAAAAGAGGATTACTCTGAGGGTCTTCTAAGATCTCTGGGTGGCAATAGAATCAAGGCTTGGTCATTTACACCATCTTCTGGGGCATCAGGAGGCATCCTGATTGGTTGGGATAACACTTTGTTTAAGGCTATTAGTTGTACCCCTGCATGCTTCAGCCTTACCATAAAGTTTGAAAGTGTTAATTCTGGAGCTATCTGGTGGCTCTCTGGGGTGTATGGTCCTTGTGATCATGCCCTCAAACCAATGTTTATAGACCAAT
>JAMKQA010029819.1:0-19980 GCA_024699735.1 Posidonia australis
TGATGATCAAATGCGCATGCTTCTACGTGCAAGGGAATACATGGTGCATGGCAAAATATTATATGCAAGGAAACAATAGCTCATGTAGATTACATGCTTGAAATGCAAACATAGATTAGCATGGAGATTATTTGCATAGAAAAACAAGCATGATATCATAAAAATTCATGAACATGGAGCAAAAAAGATAATACGTATGGTTTTAAGCATGCTTTAGCAAGTTCTAAAATGATATTAAGAAAATAAAAAGGGGGTAGAATGCCTACCTCACGAAGTGTTCCTCCTTCGAGATATCAGAGATAAGAAAACCTTTGTTGCTTTGGAAGGTTCTAGGATGCAAGAGGGTGCTCCAGGGAATGAAAATAAGCTGCTGGATTGGTGGAGAGGCTCGTGCAGAGATCGGGCTTCAAGGGAGAAAGTGGCTGGGTGCAAGGATTTCTACTCAGGATTCTCAGCTCTCAGGATTTTCGTCTCTTTCAAAAGGGTGCCTATGGGGGTCCTTTTATAGGGAACTCTTAGGGATGAGTTACGAGTATAAGGAGAGCCTCGCAGACGAAAGGCCTGGAATATTCCACGGCACATTCGTTGCTGGAGGTAACAGCCAAGGAAGGTGGAAAGCCAGCAGTCGCAACCTGCGCAGCGTTGTGGGCCAGGGATGTGCGCTAACTAAGTGCGCCACCTATGTGTGCTAGGGAAGTGTGATAGGTTGGTGTGCTAGGTAGGTGTGCTAGCTAGGTGTGCTAGCTTGGTGTGCTAGCTTGGTGTGCTAGCTAGGTGCTCTCCCCTATTGATCTGGCTTTTAGATGGGGCTGCAGGCTTGCTACGGGTTCAGGGATTGGTTCAAGGGTCAGCCATATCCAAAGCAACAATTGGAGCCTTATCAACGAATCACCTCAAAATCGGGGTGTCTACACTATTCACCAGGCTAATGGGTCTAAAGTCTTTAATAGAATGAGCCCCTTCTAGTATGGGGATTAATGCAATAGAAGTTTGGTTGATAGGCTGCAAAAAATCTGGTTCTGTGGTGGCATTCATGTAGTTAAAGATTTCAAGGATATCTGACTTGAGGATTTCCCAGAATTGTTGAAAGAAGAAAATTGGGAAACCATCAAAGCCAGGGGCCTTGTCTCCAGGTAAAAGCCTGAGGTTGGTATGTATTTCCTCCAAGGTAAAAGGCCTTTCCAATTCTGAGGGGCTCTGAATTTTATTTGGAAATAAAGTATCCCAACTCATAGAAGGGTAAGTCCTAATAGGCTTGTTGAATTGTCTAATGAAATGGCCTTCTATTTGTTGAGTCCCCTATCTTCAAAGAGTTGATGGCATTGATTCTTCTTCTATTGTTAACCATGCTGTGAAAGAAAGAGGTGTTTAGGTCCCCTTCTTTAAGCCATTGGATTCTTGACTTTTGTTTCTAGTATTCTTCTTGCTCTTGGAGTAAGGAAGAGTATTCAACTTGAAGAGCTCTTTTCTCGAGCAGAATTGTAGGTTGTAACTGTTGGGACTCAGCTAGTGAGTCAATGCGAACAATTTTAGCCTCAATTGAGATTAGACGAAGGCATCTAGCCTTTCTCACTGGCCTAATCCAATCAATGATCTGCTTCTTTAGTTGTTTAAGCCTGTATGCAAATCTAGTTACGGGGGAGAGATAGGAGCATATGCTAATGGAGCTGGACCAGGAGGATGCAATATAAGTGCTAAAACCCTCATAGTGGAGCCAGGATTTATAAAATTTGAATGAGGTAGGGCCCCAATCTGGTGGAGTAGTATTGAGGGAGATTGGAATGTAGTCAGAGACGACCCTAGCCAAACCTAGGCAGAAGGAGTTGGGATATTGCTTAGCCCAATCACTGCATACAAGGAATCTATCCAACTTAACCATGGAGGGAGGAACTTGCATGTCGGACCAAGTAAATTTGGAGTTAGTAGGGGAAAAGTCCACCATAAAATGTTTATCAATGAAGGCATTAAATTGACTCATGTCATTGGTGATGTTGTGCCTGGAAGAATGCCCATGTGAGAATCTAGTGAGGTTAAAATCCCCACCAATGACCCAATTAGAGTTCACTTTGGAGCTTAAGGAATCTAATTCCTCAAGAAATGCATTTTTCATAATAGGGTTACAGGGCCCATAAACCCCTGTAAGCCACCAGTCAAGGCCATCAATGAAAGATGTGAAATTAAGGGAAAGACAATAAGTGGTGGAGATAGAATTTAGCAGTGTTAGAAATCTATCATTCCACCCAATGAGGACGCCCCTAGAGGCCCCCGACGAGGGTATTAAGGCCCACTAATTTAAAAGGCCTCCTCCTAGCTGTCTAAGAGTATAGTTAGAGAAGGTCGCTAGCTTAGTCTCACTAATGATAATGATATTACACTTGTTAAGTTTAACAAAGCTACTGATGGCCCGTTTTTTGCCACTGGAACCCAGGCCCCTAATATTCCAAGCTGAAATTATCATTACTTATCAGGGGAGCGAACAAGAGAAGCAAAGTTCTTAGTTAGGTTTTGATTTATGTTTAAGTTAATTTGGGGCAGTCCTTGCTCCGATCTAACAGAGTTAAGAAAGTTCTTGGCCTCATTAATGGATTGAATAGAAATGCCAATATTACCACTGAAAGTAATAAACTGATTATATGATTCCCAATTAAGGGTATCCGTCAGAAAGTTATTAGTGCTGTCCTCAGAGGCAGCAAAGGGAGGGTTAGATGATACAACAGTCCCAGATAGAGGTGGATCATAATCCTGCATATCATAAGAGGAAGTAGAAGTAGAAAAAGTACCTGGAGGGTACATGGGAGTTGGTGGCTAAATTTCTGAAGCAACCTCCGAGGGGCCACTCCGGTCATCTTTTTCCAAGCAGTCGTAAACAACCAAAACCTTCTTAAATTTGGCCATGGATAGGTTGCGAGCCCTGATTTCTACCTCCACAAACTTAGAGGTCTCGTCACCCATACACTGAGGTTCAGTTAATGGAGAGAAGGAGTGTGGGTAGGCTGGTAGGTCCTGCTCGGGCGCCTCAGTAGTTGGAGGAGTGGGTAATATACTTGCAGAGGTAGCAATGGGGTGTAAAACAGGGCTGGTGGGTCTCTTTCAGACATTTTTGCCTCCCTTAGAGGTCTTGTTTCCTTTGCCACCTCACCAACCCCTGTTTGTCTTAAAAGGTTTGCGATTGGGGTGGAGACTCCTGGATCCAGAGGTGGAGGGAGAAGAAGTTGTAGGCCATGCAGGAAAAGGACCCGAAGGGGCAGAGGTGGAGGAGGAGATGGGGGCACAAAGGTCCCAGCTTCTTCTGTATTTGATGGGGTAGACATGATTGCCAAAAGCAAAAAAATGGCAATCAGGGATTTCCTTGCCAGGGTGAACCTTTACCCTAATTCTAGAGTAGCCTAGGAACTTGGCTGAGTCCATGGAGAGGTCTATTTCCAGCAACTCAACGAAACCAGAGATCATGTGGTGGAAGACATCGATGTTCCATAGATGGTGGGGGATACCCTCAAGCCGGATCCATACCCCTTCCTCCTTCAGAGTTAGCACTGCACTAGAATTCGGGGACCAGGGTAAAAAGGAGGCAGGGATCGATTGCAGAGATGCTCCAAATTGGTTAAGATAATCATTTCTTATCATAGAAGATGAAATTATTAATAGGTATTTTCCAAGAGAGAATAGTTGCACCTCCACTTCGGAGGAACAAGGCCAGAAATTCCAGATGTGGTCTGCTAAGGTTTCCTTAGAGAGTTGTGGGGAATGGGATGTGACAATGGCACTTCGCGAAAGTACCAAGAGTTGGTCACAGACCGCAGTGGAGGGGGCAAGATGGTCGGAAAATGTGGTGACAGACCAGCCATGGCAAGGGACTCATAAGGAGTGGTGTGTCGTGCCTAAAGAAATTTACAAATAGCCACGGAATGATCAAAAGATTTGCATCTGAAACAAAACCTTGCAAACTTGCATTTCTTTGCCTGATGACCGTGAAGGCCACAGGAGAAACATCTACCAGAAATGCGGCAAAAATGTACCAGTGGAGATACGTGCTTCTTCCTGGACACAACCTTCCAGTTGCCCGAAGAGAGAAGAGAGGGAGTTGGGAGGGATTCCAACTCAGGGGAACTGGAGGAGCCAATGGAAAGGGGAAGAGAAGGGGAGGAGCCAATGGAAGGGGAGGAGAGAGCAGAGAACCTGTTGGAAAGGCAAGTATGGCGTATCGTAGGAGGGGAAAGGGCGAGAGACGAAGAGAGGTAGTAATTATAGTTGTCAGACCATACCTCTGAAGCAAAGATTATGCATGATTCGCACGCAACCCCGCTGGCGAGAAAGATTGTATCCTCCGTTAATAATGCGTGCGAAGGGGGGAACGAAAAATGGGATAAAGAAGTATTGCAGGCATTAAATGTTGAGTCGACGTGGCCGTCCTGTGGGTGACTGCCAGTGCACAAGAAGTGAGGAGTCAAAAAAGCAACTCTAGGGTTAAAATTAGGCTTTCTCTTAACCACGGGGTTAGCTATAAAAAGAGGCTGACTAATAACCTGTGAATTAATTAACACAGGTAGCGTGTAGCTCGTGTAAGACCACACGGAAGCCAAGGCGTTGTCAGACAACCTGGCACCAGTGACAGACCCACGGGAGTCCACCCACGAAGAGATCCAGCGGGAGGAGGAGGAATCATCGATCGAATGGTCGACGGTCGAACCTGTAGATATCTCCGAAGCCGAGGATGGGCTGGTCCTGGTAATAGTGCCGATCGAGTGATCGACGGCCGTTCCTAATGATAGCACCGTCCAGAGGGCAGTCAAGGGGAGAGAGTGGATTCTATCATAAGACCAACGAATAGAATCAACTGACTCAGGGGGTGCGAGAAGGGAAGAACCAGAGTTGTTCTTCATCTTCGGAAAAGAAACCCTAGTAGGGGTTCTGTAAAGAACAGAGGGTAAGACAGGATATCGTTTTGGGCAGAGTTCCTTCCCAAAAGAATAACAAGAGTAAACAAATGTAGCAGCAGAGTAAGATCTAAGTAAAAAAATATCAAAATCCGGTAACAAATGTAAATCGCATCCGGAGAGAAAATGCCACCAACAAGAAGAAATGCAAGGCAGAATGAAAAGCTTGTCGAGCACCAGATCCAACCGATTTGTTGGGGAAGGCCCAAGACGAATCAGATCTGATTCAAAGTGAAGGAGAACAAACCGATCTCGCGCACCCCAGGCAAAGCGAGGTGCCCTCTGTCGCTCCTCCCCGCCCGATCGTTCCGAGCAAGAACCTGGTGAGGGGAAGGAGAAGCAGCACACGAAGAAGAAAATCACATCCCAGAGGTGCGTACCTGAGTACGGGAAGAGGGGATAGCAGGGTAGGGTTTTCCCTGCCTGAGCGGAAGACGAAGGGGAACATCCTCATCAGAGGAATCATCATCGTCAAGACATCGTTTGAAAGCAAGCTAGTCAAAATCGGTCGCTTTGTGTAGCAATGCGCGGCGGTTGCAAGGAGGTCTGCGGCGGTGCGAGGGTTTCGGACCTCGCGAGGGTTTCGGTCGCTTTGTGAAAGCCATCCTTCCTGTGGAATGTTAAACACTAGAGGATTGGTTAGCCACTAAGAATATTGAATGCATTTTTCATGCTGGCGAGGATTTCGGGTGGGACTTGCTAGTGAGGATTTCAGGTAGGATTTGCTGGCATGGATTGTAGGCACGAATTTCTGGCATGAAGAAAAATAAGTATCTAGACCAGAACTGAACCTTATTTATTGGTTTTTGGGGGAAGTTTTGGGATCCTGAGACCCTTTTTTCCCTCACCCCAAATCCTTGCATGACCCACCTGCACAGTCCAAGAAAACACAGACACACACACACAAGGCAAGAAGGTTGCTGCCATTCTTCCGCCATTTTCTTGGTAGAACGACAAGAGAGGGAGGAGAATCCAATGCATATCGGAAGAGTAGGGGTGAGGCCTACAGTTGCTACCTGGCCTTGCCGTCACTGCTACCTCCTACCACTGTTGCCCGCTATTGTCCTCTGTCCCACTGTTGCTATAGTAGAAGAGAGTGGGAGACAGGAGGGAAAGGCGAAGGAGGAGAGGAGGAGGAGGAAGATCGAGGCTCCGTTGTTGTCGTCTATCCTTCACAACACCGCCGTCGACCCTTCTCGTTGCGCCGTCGACCTGCAGTGAGGGGAGGAAGTGAGGGTAGAGGAGAAGAGGAAGAGAGGGGGGAGAGTCACTGTCGTCCAACTGTTGCATGGCCATGCCGTTGCTGTCCACCCACGTCGTCGATCTTCCACCACTGCTGCCAAGCTTGCTACCGTCGTTGCTCCTGTGGGGAGAGAGGGGGAGCAAAGAGAGTTGCAGAGAGAGTAGATGAGAGAGTGAGTAGAGAGTGGGATGAGAGAGAGGAGAAAAGTGAAAAGAGAGAGAGAGAGAGAGAGGGGGGTTGAGATAAGAGAGGAGGTGGGTGTGCTTGGACCGCTGTTGAGACGCTGCGTCAACTGTTGCATTATCGCCATGGCGTCATGCTGGGAGTTCGTCATCGCATCACCACCCTCACCTTTGTCGAGACTAAGTGGGCATCGGGACGGTCACCAGTGGTACACACCCCGTAGCCTTCCTCTTGTTGAAAATGGGAACATAGGGGACTGATAAAGTGTTTTTGGCATCTATGGATGTTTTGGTGGATTTTGCTTAATTTATGATAATTGTAGAACATTGTTGGCCTTATGTAATAAAAATAAATACCTTTAGGTCCTTAACTTTATGTTTTACTGCATGTTAGCCCTTGGACTTATGATAATTACCTTTTATCCCCTATGGTTTGTGTGAACTACATTTGGGTCCTTAACTTTCATGTTTTATCTCATGTGGGTCCTTAGACTTGTGGAAATTGCATTTAGGTCCTTCAACCTTGTAGGAAAATTACATTAGGCTCCCTAAAGTTGATGCAAATTACGTGTAAATGATCATTTTTTTAGTGGTTATAGCATGTTTAACAATATGAGAACCCTATAGGGGTAATGGAACACTAATGATTTAGATAATCACTAGAATGAATCTAGATAATGGAACACTAATGATTTAGATAATCACTAGAATGAATCTAGGAAGTGCCAAAAATGAATTAGCAAGACCCCTTTTGTGTAGTAAATTGGTTGAAAAGTTATATGACCTAGAAATACTAGGTTTACCCTAGAATGATTCCGATAAATGTTAAGGATTGCAATTTTCCCTAGGATTGATGAGGTTTGGCCATGTGGGTTGCCTAGAGCTACAAGGCTTGTGTTTTAGTCCTTATATGGTTCTCTTGGGTTAGTTTCTAGCCCAGATGGTGTGTTTTCCTTAGTTTTTGAGTTAGGTGTGGTTTCTGTTTTGAACAGTCTTTGGTGTGTAAGTTTAGGAAGGTTTTCCAATGATTTCTAGGAAAGTGTTGAATGTTTTGGGTAATGATTTTCCCAAAGGATTTAAAAGCATGGTTTGAGCTAGTAATGTCTTGAAAAATGATTCAAAATGTTTTAAACTATTTTCCAAAAGAGTTTGGAAAGAATTGCATATGTTTGGCAAAGGTTTTGCAAAGGTTTTGCAAAAGAATTTTGGTGTTTTCTATGATTGGTGAGACCAAGAGGCCAAAGCAAGTGCTCATCAGATCTTAGAGGTATGATACTCTTAGATTGTCATTCACGAGGCTGAGACAGAGGTCCATGGGTTGAGGTGCTGGCTGAACTTGGAGCTATGACACTCCGCTAGTTCCGAGTACTGAAAGCCCAAGATACTGACAAGACCTAGGTTATCATGGCAATGAACTTAGGGAGTATGAAACCTATGAGTAGCTCCATGATATGTCTTTATCTAATTTTGCTCCTGATCAATTATTTGACATGTATCTGTTTACATATTATCACTGTATAAATGAACGATCACTATTTTTTTCTTAGTTTGTGTTTATTTAGATTTAATGTGTGCCTATTTTCTTACCTAAAAGGGTAGTAATCGTGTGCATTCGTGCCAAAATAAAGTTATGTTCATTAACCATGAATCACATGAATATTTCAAAATAGCTAAAAAGTTATTACTAAATTTTATTGTATTGTAATGTCATTTCGTTTCGTGTAATCATGTTGTGTTAAGGATTGACAAGTCTACTTGGGTGGAAGGATTCCATCTTATGTCTAAGGTAGCTCAACTGCTCTTAGTAGAGTCTAAGGAGGAGGTTATGGTGGAGAAAAGCCTTCTGTTGTCCACCAAGGACAAGGTCAAGAAGGACAAGGCTGAAGCTAAGGCTGTAGTGGCCGAAATATAAAGAAGAAACACTGAGATGACTTTGAGGTTAGAGAAGTCAAAGGCTCGAGTTGAAGAGGAGAGGGCCGAGTTGAGCAAGCCACTTGAGTTGAATGTTTGGTTACACACTCAGGTAAAAGAGCTACGTAATGTGAAGGAATTGGCCAAGCAAAGTGCGTCTAAGGCTAAGGAGAAGGTGGCCATAGTTGCTTTAAAGGCTTCAGAGGCCAAGGAGTGGATCAAGAATGTCGTTGAAGAGTACCTTGCTTCAAGGACTACACTAAGGAGTTGTCCCACTGTCAACATCAGTCTAAGCTATGCCCACACCATGGCAAGCACTCGATTCCCCAATTTGGTCTTCTCATTTATTTTGGAGGAGTTGTGGGTGGTGGCGTTGGATGATGAGGGGGCTAAGGGGGAGCAACCATCGATTGATGAGGTGGCCTCAATGGTGATAGAGCTGACCAAAGGTTTTAGCATGGCACCTCCTATTGTCCCAAAGGTCATGCTAGTGATTGATACGTCGATGAAGCCTGAGCAACAAGTTCCTCTTTGTGTTTTATCTTGTCAAGGTTGGTTAACCCTTATGTTGTAAATCCTTTTTAAATAATTAATAAATTTGACCATACCCTGATATTTCTACTTGTTCGTATCTTACTTCTTGTGTTAGCTTTGCTCATTCATTATATGATCACGCATTGAGAGTGATTAATGGTTTGTTAGGCATATCTCCCACAGTTAATAAGTGTGGGAGGGTCGAGAGTTATAGAGTACAACAACCAACTTGGGAGCGATCATCCTAGCAACTATGGATACAGACCTTTAGGGGTCCATTTTGCATTCGTCGTTTGCCCGAGTCCTACGCTCCACATACGTCAGTGTCAATTGTGATCGCTACTCTCGGTTTACGTTATTGCTAGGCCTCGAGATGCTTTGCGGAGATTGTGATGTTGATGTCGGTTTGGTTACTTTGAGATGACACCAACATTGCTCAAAGATTTCCCTTATTGAGCAACTATCCTCCTTTCTTCTTTTCCCTTTAAAATAAGTAAAACAATTCCACAAATTACAACATGTTTAGCATCAAATAATCAAGAAAATAACTTAATATCATAAAATAAAATAGCAAAGATGCACCCTAGGGTTAGGCTCCCGATTTACCCTAATGCTATGCCTAGCTACACATGCCAACATGGTGAAAAACAACATGAAATCCCCCTTATTGTGAAGTGTGCGATGAGAAAAGGTCATCGAATATGCTAATTGGCATGGTAGGAGTCATTGAGACTAGCTCCTAGTTGTGTGAATTCGTGTCTCTAAGGACATCCTCACTCTTTCTCTCTTGAAGTATGAACTCTCTCTTTCAAATTCTCTTGTTACTAATTTTCAAGTTCAAAATTCTCAACCTTCAATTCTGATCTCTCTAAAATCCTCCCTTGCAATATGAAGCCCTGTAAAGCTTAAATAGAGGCATGGATCATTCAAGAAAAGGCAAGGGATCAAAACAAAGCAACTCAATCTAGTTGTAATAGTTGTTGCAAACACTAGAGTGTCATCTGCGTCTAACGATTGGATGCTACAAAAAGTAACGTCCAATGTTGTCCCCATGAATGGCAATCAATTGTCACAATAAATGTTGGAATCTTGTACAATAAAGGCTTGGTAATTAGGACATGATCAATGGAATCAACCAAATATGGAACCATTTTGAATTTGATAAAAATCAAGAGAGAGAGAAAAAAGGAAGGTAGAGTTGATGCAAAAGGCTACACCTATCATACATAAGATGCACAAGGATTCGCATCTAACATAGAACACAATAAAACTTGTGTTTAACATACTTCAGCCTAGAACTTGCCAAAAAGGCTAATCAAGGTCAATAAAAACTCAAAGAGTGATTTAAGGATATTAAATACGGTCAACACACTATCTAAAATAGGAAAGTTGACTCATTGATAAAAAAAGAGTTCAAGTTGATCAAAAAGGAAAGTTGATAAGGTGAGGGGGCATTGAACTGCCACCATTGGAAGCAATAAATTTTGCATCTAATGTTGAATGTTATGGAATATAGTGTTCAACAGTATGGACATAAAAATGTGCCCAGAAATGATACCAACACTCAAAGAGACAGAGAGAGAGAGTCCTGTAGTCTAGTGCAAAAGCAATGAGGGATGTTTAACCTCAAAAAGGAATGTCAAAACAAGATTTCTATAGATTATCCCTTTTTAAAGGTACTTTCAGTACAAAACCAGTTTCAAGGTGAGATGATACTCCTATGCGGCATTTTCTAGGAGAGAGGCTCCTTAACTAAAGGAAGATGAGGAGAAAATGACTTAGGCTTGGATATGAGTCTATACTGCCACCAAAGAAGATTAGGATCAGGAAAGGAATAAAAACATTTAGATATGAGACTAAGCTTCTACTAGGAGAAAGTCATGGCATCGGGGACTATACTCAAGGGGATCAAGGTGAGTTACAACTTGGAGACTATGCCCAAGAGATCGGCAAAGGCAAGGTACAACTTAAGGACTATGCCCAAAAGAATAGCAAAGGCGAGGTACAACTTGGAGACTGTACCCAAGAAACCAACAAAGGCAAAGTACAACTTGAGAACTATGTCCAAGAGACCAGTAAAGGCAAAGTATAACTTGGGGAGTGTGCCTAAGAGACTGGAAAAAGGTGAAGTACACTTGGGAATTGTGCCCAAGAGACCAACAAGAGGCGAAGTACAACTTGGGGACTGTGACTGGAGATTGACAAAGACAAGGTACAACTTAGGGACTACTCCCAAGAGACTAGCAAGAGGTGAGGTACAACTTGGAATTGTGCCCATGAGAATAGTAAGAGGCAAGGTACAACTTGGGGACTCTACCCAAAAGATCAGCAATGCAAGGTACAACTTAGGAACTATGCCTAAGAGGTCGGCAAGAAGTGAGATATAACTTGGGGACTATGCCCAAGAGACCAACAAAAGAAGCAAGGAAGTCTCGAGGAGGTAGAAGTTAGGACAACTGGCAAAAAAGGTGAGGGTAGCTGAAGTTTTCTAATAAGTTAAACAAGATGATGATGGTGCTTGATCCCGACGACCACCTACGATGCATTCCTAAATGCATGGATATATGTTGGTAGAAATGCAAGTGAGGTAGTTTTTGGATGCAATATGATTAAGTTCTACAAAAAACTTGAGAAAATGAAGAAAACATACCATGGTGGTTATAAGTGGATAACAAAACAAGAACATTCAAGTTATTAGGCACTTGCATTTGATGATAAAAGGAGACATGACATCATGGAAATAAACATGTCTAAAAGTTTCAACAATATCTTGAAGGCTACTCAAGGTCTTCCAGTCACTATATTGGTACTAATGATATTTTTGTAAGGATGCAAGGCTTCTCTAGAAGGGGTGAATAGAGAATCAAGAATATTTAGCTAATAAAAACTATATTAAATAATCATAGACAAATAACTCAAGCACTAAGTTATTTTTTTGGAATTGAAAAGTAAACTACAAGCATGCAAAGAATGAGATGTGAGAAATTGAAATGCAATAGAAAACTTACAGTGATTCAACCTTCCTGGCTTAATCTACTCATTAAGAACCCCTCAAGAATTTCCTTATGTCAATCTTGATTCTGAGCCAATATCTCTATAACACCTGCACCTGATTTTCTAAATTATTGTAAACCATGGAATATTTGCAATACTTGTGTAATATGGTTTATTAATGTATAAAAAAGGTGTTTGGTCCAAGCGTGTTTTTCTCTCTCTATGTGGCTATGTTATATTGGGTTCCCTAGTTTGTGTGGATTTCTAGCACTTGGTGTTCCATGTGTGTGTGTGGGATCCTGTTTTGCCTTTGGTCAAAGGAGCACAGTGCCCCCTTCACGTGCCTTAGGAGTCATGCCCTCTCTACATCGTAGCCTGCTCGTCCCTTCTTGTCACGCCAAACCTGGTGAAAGGCTAGAGGCGATCAACGAAAACAGCGATGCTAGATATGGGTGGAGGTGATAAGAAGGGAGGTGGTGATGGCACCAAGGAGGAGAGCGCAAGGGAGAAGAGGAACTAGAGTCGTGAGCCATAGGAGGAGCCGACAGAGAGAGAGAGAGTAGCTATGTGTGCACGGGTGTGCCAAAGCTTCACTGGAGGGTCGGGAGGTCCAAAGGCCGTTGTGAGGGAGGAGAACTCACTAGAGGCGAGCGTGGGTCATCGGAGGTTGTGATCGAGTACATGTCTTGCCTCCTTATTCTTCGTATTTCTTTTGAAAAAAATTGGTGATAATGATGCATAAATCATGAAAAATGATGGAAATGGTGTGATCTGGCTTGGATGCATGCTTAGGAGTAGATCTTGTAATTTTATGGATTTATTGTGGATTTTGGTTGATTTTCGTGGTTGTGCTACAGTGTATATTTCGTGAGTTATACTGAATGGATTTGGTTGAAACATGTCTCATTTTATAGCATGCTTTCTATAGCATTTTGGCAGTTTTTGTGTGATTTGTGGTTCACCAAAAATGAGTTCACCAATGGCTCTCATTCCGACAAACGTGAGTTTGGGGCAAATGGAGGAAATTCAGAAATCGCCATGTTCGGCATGCCGAAAAAGGGAATTTCGGCACTTCAAAAGCCTTCGACATGCCGAAACAGGTCCGTATGCCACATGTTGGATTTCAGAGGATTTCGGCATACCGATGAATTTTGGTCTACCAAATCAGGCCCCTAGACCTTATGACTGAAGTTTTCATTAAGGCTAAATGTGAATGGTTTTATGTGATGATTTGGCATGCTGTGTTTTAATGAAAATCCATGTGAATGGAATGAAGTATTGTGGAAAGTATTTCCTGTAATGGAAGTGTTTTGAAAATGGTTTTTGAAGAAAATTCACATGTTTTGAAAAAAGATTTCCATTAGTGTTTAGAATCCACGTAGTGTTAGGACGACAACTAATAGGGGCATGAGACCTCGTTGAGACCAGTTGTTAGTCTAAGACGTGATTGCTGAGGTTTGGGGCGGTTGAAAGAGACTAGGTTACCCCTCTTTATGACAGTGTTGGCTGGGCTTGGGAATATGAAACTCGGGTGTCCGAACACCAATGGGACATCAAGAAAGACGTATCTTCGTGTATGTGAAATAAATTGATGTTAAGGCTTGTTTGTCAGGACAGTTGTCCTCCTGCATGAGGAAGTTCACTACGGCAGTGCAGGAGGGTGGGGTTGGTGCCTTGCTTACTGCTTGTGGCTTGGTCACCTCTGATCAAGGTGACACTATTAAATAGTGATTGAGATATGTGTGTGGTTTTGAGCTGGAATCAGACTGTGTTTTGACTTGTGGTTTTAGCTAGATTCTAGCCGAGTTGATACTCATGATTTGAACCAGTTGTCAGCCAATGTGTGCTTGTGTTTTGAGCCATGTATGGCCTTGTGGTTTTGGGCTAAATCTGGTCGAGAATATGGTTTTCTCAGAATGTATGAAAAGATTTAAAAATGCATGAGATTTGAGGAAGAAAATGGTTTAGACATGGTAAGGTTTTGGAAAAAGGATTCCAAGTATTTGTAAACAGGTTTCATGGTTTTATCGAGGTTTCAAACTATGTTTTGTATTAATCAAGATTTGGAGATTTCTTGCAATTTTGTCGTGATTTTCCATGGTTGGATGCGTACTAGGTGACTTGACGTCACTCACACATGTTTTTGTTTTGCATTGGTCTTCAAGTGCAATGTTTGGAGTGCGGTTCATCTCCTAGTACACATGTTCTGGAGCCACTAGCCGCATACAAATTTGAGTAGTTAGCCTTTGGTAGTTTTCCAATTATGTTAATTGTTGTTATTATTGTAATTAGATAGTTGATGTTGCATGGTGGTGGCGCCTTCATGGTGGCGGTGTTACAATCTCACCACTACACTTCTTGAAGAAACTCATGTCTAGTCTCCACTAATACTATAGTTTTGCTCCTTACAACCCAAGAAGCTTGTAGGCTTGAATGAAATAAGAAATACATTTAAAGCACACTACTAATATCCCAAACACTTAATGAGTAAATTGAGGATGGAAATGAAAATAAGAATTTCTCTTGCTATGCTTGAAGGTAAGAGTGGGGAATACTTGAAAACTCTTCTCAAAGGGTAGCTCTTGAAGTACTTGACTGGGATGCATTATTTTGTGTCAAAGGGGTGATTATATATAGGAAAAGTGGGTACCAAAGATATGTGTAACAACCATATTGAACCCTTAACAACTAGTCATTTAGTAGACCGAATAATTCTTAGTTGTTCGCAATAGTTTAGCAATTCGGTAGACCAAAGTAAATTTCGTATGCTGAATTAGTTCTCAGTTGTGAACCCATGTAAGCCCTGATTTTGGTATACTAAAACCAATTCATAGTGCCGAAATGTACCTTATAACTCAATGCTAAATGTTTTCAATAAACTTGACCTTGGATTTTGGGCTTGGCTATTTTCCTAGAATTTTTGGAGTATTTTGGAGATTATTAAAGTTTCTAAATATATGAAAATTACATTTACATGAAACTTAATTCCATATTGTACTTGATCTTCTCTCTTCAATTTGTTTCAATTTAAGTTCGACTTAAATTGACTTGAATTCTCAAGATGACTTCACAAGTATCAAAGTTCTTTGCTTTTGATCCTCTCTTTTTGCATTTGAATGTTCTTGTCATACTAGACTATAAATGATTCTCACAAAACATATTAGTCTTAAAACATGTTCTTATCATCAAAATTAGAAATAATGATATATATAGTCCACATTTTTTGCATCTAAACAAGTTTTTCGTAAAATGGTCTCGAAATGCACATCGTCTCTGCACCAAAGGTAAAAGAGAAGGTTAGAAAGCTATTGAAAAGGCTAGATACCTACGGACTGAAGTATATCAATGTCATATTTACCAAGTAACATCTACACTTGGTGACATTTATGAGATATACTTGAATGAAGAGGAAATAAAATATAATTGTGCATATATATGTGCAACTACAAAGAGTACCTTGTTCACATGTCGTTACCGTTTCCTCTCAAAATTATGGCAATGTTCATATTGCTTCCTTAGTAGATAGAAATTTTCAGAGATCGGCTTATAGGGAAGCTTATATTCTCATTTTTCACCTAATCCTCAACAAAAGATATTGGTAAGAGCGAGTGTCTCCTTACATGTTACCTCCAACTGAAAGATGTAAAAATGGTAGACCAAAGTCTACAAGAATCAGAAATGAAATGGATGAAAATAGTTGTAAAAGAGTGAGATGTGGTATATGTAAGGAAATTGGACACAATAGGTCAATGTGTCCAAGTAGATAGATAAGTTATTTATAAATATACCATGTAAACATTTTATTTAAATGATCATGTTAATTATAGTATTATCTTTTTGAAATGTATGAAATATTTTGTCAAATGGAGTTATAATTTGAAAAGTTTGAAATGCAGATGGACTTGTAACACTCGTAAATTTTCTTGCCTTCTTGATTGTCCAGTTTATTGCATTTAACAAGAGGCATGTGATGAAGGCGCAGGTGAGAGGCTAGTGTTTCTAGCACAGGGTGGCGATGGATGTTCTTGAGGCGTAATTCTAGAGTGTTTTGGTGGCGTGATGTTGATGCCCTGTCCCAGTAATTCAGTGGTTTGTTATTTGGATTTAATGTTGTGACTTGGATTTGGATAATGTATCTTGATGTTTTGAGGATGAGATAATATGTGGATCATTGTGGAAATTTTTGATGTATAATTATAGATTTATTTTGGATTTATAGTGTGATGTTGGTGTGTCTTAGTGGTTTGTTCTCCACTTGCTTGAGCTACTTAAACAATAAGTGGTTACAAGGATGTGGTTTTGGTGATCGGAGTCTTTCATGCACATAGCTGAAGTTGAGGGGTTGGTTGCCTCGTGGTCTTCGAGTTGATGCACGTGATAGTTGAGCAGTTGGACCTGTAGTTGTGTGCATGCACTCTTGATTCGTAGAAATGTGTATGAGTTCTTCCTTGATTCGCAGCTATTTAAGGACGAAGCGTGCTCCTCACTTCTCATCCCTTCCTCCTACCCCGAGCACTGTGAGAGTATGAGAGGAGGAGAATCCTGTAGAGCCGTCTTCCTCTCCTTCTTCTTCTCCATCTACTTTTTCTTCTCCTCTTTCTTTCCATCAATGTGAGAGAGAGTGTGTGTGTGGTGAGAGGGAGAAGAGTGCCCAAAGTTCTTCCCTGGCCGAGTGCTTTTTTGTGCTTGTGGGGAGAAGGTAAGCTCCGATCGTCATTCTTGTAGCGATGCAAGCTCGAGCAGGCCATGCATGCTCAGTTGGAGTATAACACCTGTAAAATTCATTTTGTAATTATTTACATTTTAATAAATTTATTCATGGACGAGTATTACTGTTTCAAGGCCAGTTTGTGTGGTTTTGTGTTTTGGGCTTGGACCTCGTGGGTTGGCTTCTATTTGCGTGTCCCCGTGCATGGTTGGCACTATGCATGTGGGGGCCCGGGTGTGGGTCTGTGTGGGCCCGTGTTGTGTGCCGGTTGTTGTGGCTGGTAGTTAGGTAGTGGCCATTGAGCTCGTGCGAGGTGCTGGTGGCTGAAGTGCGTAGGTGAGCACGTTCTCAGCTACTACGTGTGCAGGCCTTTATAAGTCGCCCGCGCCGCACTCCTCCGTCGCTTGTCGCCTAACTCCCGTCTCCTTCTTCCTTCTCCTCCTCCTCCTCAAGCACACCTCTCTTTCCCCACCTCCCTTTCCCTTCCTCCTCACTCTTCTCCCTTCCCCACCCCAGTTTTTCCTGCCATGTTTCATGCGTCGACAAGAGAAGGAGAGAGAAGTGAGAGAGGCGGAGGTACCATGAGGCTCAGCGTTGGCATGGCGGGTGCTCCAAAGGTCGTAGAAGTTCCCGTGGACGTTGTGGTCACTAGAGTCGATCGGAGGATCGCCAGAGCACGTTTCTCAGCTACACACCTCCAACCCTTGAATAAAGAGCATGAAAATGGTAGAAATTGATAGGATTGCATGAAATCTAGATAAATTTACATTCCTATAATTTATTGTGAATTTATGAGCATTTATTGTGGTTTTATGGATATTTATGGCAGCAGTTGAGTTTTAGGTCGTTTTGACCCTTATGCCTTTGTGAATTTACATCTTGATACATGGTGAATGGTTTTTAGTTTTGTTTGTTGGGATTTGAAGTAGACTCATGGATCTACATCTTATGTTTTATGTGAGATTTTTGGTGTTGATTTTGAGGGTCTGATCGTCAGTCCCAATTGGGAAATTTTGAACATAAGGGTTTAGGCCATTTTCTGGTTTTTTTCGCAAAAATCGGCATATAGAACCATTTCGGTATGCCATTTTTATGTCAATTTTGATCCTCTAGTCGAAATTTGGTCGTACGATTTTGGACGATCGACCGAATCAGTGGATTTTGGTCGACCAAATCAGTGGATTTCGGTCAACCGAACTATGTTCAATGTACCAATTTTGACCTGAGTATTGGCCGTTGACCTGATTCGGTCGATCAATCCAAATCGATCTACCGAATCAGGGATTTTCGGCATACTGAACTAGGGATTTTTGGCAGACCTAATCCCATTTTCGGCATGCCGAATCTGGGCCCAAATGCTTTTATAAAAATGTGATTTCCGAGGGTTTTCCGGATTGGTTTGTATTATCCCTTTGAGATGGGATCGTGAGCTGTCAATGGTGGTCCCTTGGGACACCTGATGTGCCGATTTGCCTAGGTTTTGGAAGAGTTTTCAAGGATGTGAAAATGGTTTTCAAAGAAATTGTAACACCCATAAAATTCATTTTGTAATTATTTACATTTTATGAATTTTATTGCTAGACAGGTGTTACTGTCCTGAGGCCTGTTGTGTGGATTTGTGCTTTTGAGCTTGGGCCTCATGGGCCGGCTTCTATTTGTGTGTCTTTGTGTGTGGTTGGTACTATGCATTGTGGCATTGTGTGTGCAGGGCCTGGGTGTGGGTGCATGTGGGGCCCACGTTCGTGGGCTGGTGGTTGAGGCTGGCAGTTGGCCTCGTGGTTGTGGTGGGTGGTTGGGTTCGTGTGGTGGTTGACGAGGCTGGCAGTTGGGGGGAAGGTTGGCATGCACGTGGCCACCTACTCTCCCTGCGTGGTTTTTAAGCCAGGACCCTCTGCCATGCACGCGGCCACCTACTCTCTGCCATGCACGCGTACTTCTCGTTGTCCCGAGCATGCCATCCTCCTCTTTTCCCCCTCCACTCATTCTCACTTCCTATCGTCTCACTCTCTCAGTCACCCTCCCCTGTTCCTCTCCTCCCAGCAATCTTCTCTCTGTTCGGTGTGCTCGAGGGCCGGCGACGGTGTGTAGTGGCTCGTCGTGGCATGTGGAGCTCGCGTGGAGTGCTCCCGTGGCCATGGTTGCATCGTGGTCGCCAGAGTTGGCTAGAGAATTGTCGGAGCTCATTTTCAAGTACGCATCTCCAATCCCTGTAATAGAGAGCATGAAAATAGTAGAAATTGATAGTGTTGCATGAAATCTAGGTAAATTTACATTCCTAGGATTATTTACATTCCTAGGATTTATTGTGATTTTATGAGAAATTATGGTGGATTTATAGGCATTTATGTCGGTGGTTGTGTTATGGTTCCTTTTGACCCTTCTGCCTTTGCGAGTTTATATCTTGATGCATGGTGAATGGATTTTAGTTTTGTTTGTTGGAATTTTAAGGAGACTCGAGGGTCTACATCTTATGTTTTATGCAAGATTTTTGGTGTTTGTTTAAGGGGTCCGATCGGAGGTCTTAGTTGGGGCGACTTTGGACTGTAAGGTTTGGGCCGTTTTTTTGTTTTTCGCATAATTTGGCATACCGAACCATTTCGGTATACCATTTTTCTGTCAGTTTGGTCCTCTGGTCGAAGTTCGATCGTCTGATTTTGGACAGTCGACCAAATCAGGAGATTTCGGTCAACCGAACCATTTTTGGTATACCGATTTTGGCCTGAGTGTTGACCATTAACCAGATCGGTCTACCGAACTAGAGATTTTCAGCATACCGAACCTATTTTTGGCACGCCGAATTAGGGCGCAAATAAGTTTATAAAATCTAATTTCCGAGAGTTCTCTGGATTGGTTTGTTTTGCCCCTTTGAGTGGGATTGTAGGCCATCAGTGGTGGTCCCTTGAGACACCTGATGCGCCATTTTGCCGAGGTTTTAGAAGAGTTCTCAAAGATATGAAAATGGTTTTGGAAAGTGGATTTCAAAGAAATAGTTGGCCTATTTTGGAAAATGTTTTCCTGGTTTTCTATGTGTGGGCCGAGACAGTGTGGGACCGTGTCGTCGGGACCAGGGGATGTGACAACATTCTCAGGTGGTCGGGGGCGACTCCCTGGTTGAGGTCGGGGGCCGAGATACCTGAGGCTGAGGGACATCGGGTCCGGAAGGTATGAGACTCCTTGACTGTCGTCTCAAGGGTAGGGTTGTGGTCTGGGAGGTATGATACTCCTATTGTCGCTGTGAGCACTAAGGCTCGGGTGTCATCGGGTGCGGAGGTATGACACTCCCTCCTGAGCACCGTGTGTAGAGGACGTCATGAGTGTAGGATACTAGTGCTTCTCTAGAGGGGGTGAATAGAGATTTTCCGGTTTTAATTAACTCTTTGGAATTTATTATGCAATCTGAATAATATTAAGGATTTAGCACAAAAACATTCAATCACAAAGACACAAAGATTTATAGTGGTTCAGTCAACCCCG
>JAMKQA010029820.1:0-21772 GCA_024699735.1 Posidonia australis
TTTGCATGATTTTTCATGTATATGGTTTTCCTTGTCTTCCATAATAGATTAGGTGGCGACTCCGTTTTATTTTGCTTTTTCGACGTGATTTTGCCGACCGATTTCGCATTCATTTGCGGGATCTCCTCGCCGGCATGGTTACACTCCCCAGCTAAGCCTAGCTCTTCACGGAGGAGACAGATCATGCAGCCTTCTCCTGCTAGGGCTCACGGGGTCGGGAAGAGGAAGACGGGTTCAAAGCACCGCACAGCTTGCTCTTAACCGAGTCAAGGCCCAAGGCCCAAAGCCCAAGGCCCTAGTGGGTCCACCACACGCACGGTTCTCGAGGCAGAACCGACCCACTAGCCACAGAAACACACCATAGGGGAGAAACCAGAGCACAGAACACAAAGGGAACCCACAACCAACAAACACAAATCGGATTTACCATTAATAAACCATAACAAATAATTACAAGAAATCCATGGTTTATATTAAAATGAAAAAATCCAAGCACAGATGTTACAGATTCAGTTCAGAGATGTTGTACGCCGAAGCTAAAGCGTCTAATGTAGAATACTATCAATATGGTGTTTAACGAAAATGCTTAATTAAATTTTTTGTTAGTATCCAAATAGTCCAAATTAAAGTAAAAAAATATGTTTTTCAAAACTTTAATTTTTGACCAATACCTTAATTTTCTAAGGTATATAGAAAAACCCTGAGTGTTTGCTTTGTCAACTTGAAAAGTGAGTTTTTATACTTTGCAAAGTTGGTAAGGCTATCCTTAAGGCATTGGAGCTTATGGCAAAGGTGAAAATATAATTCAAGATGAAGTCTTTCCATTTGAGTAGTTAAATCTTTCATTTTTTGGCTTCATTTTCTGCTATTATAAAATATCATTGCATTTAGTTTTTCTCCTTCATCTTTTACTTATTTCAAACTTTCATAAACTTTCTTCTTTCAAAATCACGAAAGAAGGATGCTCTAAACCCTTTTTTTATAAGTATAATAAATTCTTGATTAGAATATTGTTACTTGGGCTATTTGCATGTCAATGTACAAGTTTTTCAGTATTTCGTTTAAAACCTCTCTAGCTTTCTTGCTATAGGTTTAACTCCTCTTTTCTAAAATGTAAGTTGCAACACTACAACTAAATCAAATACTAGGTCCTAGTTGTTAATTTTCACATTACTATCTTAAAAGCTGTCATGAGCCCAATATCTAGTTACACTTTTTTTCCCATTTTTTTTACTTAATTAATCACATTGATCTTAAACTAAATCCAACACTGTACAATATAAATGTAGGCACTAATAACTAAAACAAATTTAATTACTTACATACCTAGATCCTTGATGTGTGGTCATTTGGCTCTAGCTCCATGTGCACTAGCAATACCTACATCCTATCTTACACCTGCAAAAAACAATAAACAACACACATGAGTGACCACCGAAAGGTCATCTAATACACGCACCAAAAACACAAGCTACTCTGGTCTCTCTCTTAGAAACTATACACAACCACAGAGCAATTCTCTATTGCCCCACAAGCAACAAATCTTTAGAATTCATGTCTTTGAAAACCATGCTTTTCAAATCACACTCATGTCTTTTAAAATCATTTTCTTTCTTCCAAACTATATGCATCATTTTCAAAACTTTATGCATACTTGAAATGACCACTCTTGCCAAATCAAGTCCACAACCACTGGAGAGTGCCACATTAACACCGAACCTCTGCTCAGCCAAACAAACAAATCATATTTCAAAAACTAGTATAATCCCATTTTTCTGAAAGTCATTACGCCACCTATGGCACAAACAACACAATGCCCCTCACGAGCTCAAACAATTCATTGTCCCTCAAGGGCCCAACCAACTCAACGTGTGACATCTGGGCCTGTTTATCCATTTTTATTTGTAAACCATGTAATTAATTGCAATATTGCTTAAATGGTTTATTAATGGATAATCTATTGTTTCTTGTTTGTGTGAGCTTGTGGTTGGTTGTCCGTGCGCCTGTTTGTGATCTAGGACCAATGTGGAGTCCGGTTTGAGGATGCACAGTTGTCTCGGTTGGCGTGCCTGTCTTTTCTTCATTTTTCTCTCCTTTTTCTCCTTTCCCTTTTTTCTCTCTCTCACGAGCCATGCCCTTCCACCTCTTTCCCCGTCTTCTTCTTCCTCTTCTTCCACCTGTGCCACCAGCGACGGAGGCCCGTGCCTCCCCATCCTTTCCGACGGGATGGATGGCCGGCGCCAAGCAGGTACTGGCAGAGATAAAGAGAGGGAGGCAGGAGTGGGCAGAGGAGGAGCGTGGAGAGAATAGAAAGGAAGAGAATAGAGGAAGCTGAGGCACAAGCTGGTAGGAGGTGGTGAGCCGCTCGTGGATTCTGTCGACCGAGGAGGTTCGCCGGAGTGCGGGGAGAGTCGCTAGGTAGTTGAGCCAGGTACGTGACTCCTTTCCCTTCCTCCATTTAGTTTTATTAAGGATGGGTTAACTGCATGAAAAATCAAGAGAAATGCATGCTAAATTGTAGAAAAATCATGAAATGAATGGGAATGTGATGTATAGCATGAGAATGTAAAGATCATGCGGTTAGGATTGATGTTTGTGGGGAAAATGTGATTTCAGGGTTGAAGGCTACAGTAGTCGTTCTTGAGCCCCTTCGCCTTGTGATTTTCGTTTGAACTATGTGGTTGTTGGAATCATGAATGGTTTGAGGGATTTTGAAGTAGACTTGAGGGTCTACACCCCATGATTTTGTGGAAATTTTTGATGCATGTTTGAAGGGTCCGATCGGGACTCCCACTTGGGACGATTTTTCATTGCCCGGTAAGGGGTGTGCCCTGTCTGCGAAGAATTCGGTATGCCGAATTTATTCGGTATGCCGAATTTATTCGGTATGCCGAATTTATTCGGACAGATTAAGCCAGAACCCAGGGTTCAGTAGACCAAAATTTCACGGTCAACCGAAATAGGGGGTTTTGGCATACCAAAAATGTCCGGTATACCGAAACAGGGAATTTCGGCATACCGAAATGGGGATTCGGTCTGCCGTTTTTGCCCTGAACCTGATATGCTTAAACATGGATTTTAATGAATGTTAAATGGTTTTAATGGTATGGTGGGTTTATGTGAATGATGTTTCCCCATGTAATGACATAGAGGCATGTGGAACCCCAAAGAAATGGATTTGGGTGTGGTTTTGGGTTTTAGACCCTATTAATGAATGAATAAGATGGTTTTATGTGGTTTTGGGCATGAGACCCAATTTATGACTTTAAGCATGGTTTTCATGGCTTGAGTTGGGACCCCAGTAGAGGGTCAAGCGTTGCAAGGAAATAGTGTCCTACAACGAGAAGAATGGAAAATGGTTTTGAAATGGAACACTGATAATGTGGTTGCCGAGCTCATAGTGGTGTAAACTGAGCCTGGGTTTTCATACCTAGTTGTTTGGGTCACCGACGGTGTAGGCTGAGCCTGGGTCGTGGTACCTAGTTGTTTGGGTCACCGACCTCATAACGGTGTCGGCTGAGCGTGGGCTTTTGAGCCTAGTTGTTCGGGTCACCGACGGTGTAGGCTAAGCCTTGGTCATTGGGCCTAGTTGTTCGGGTCACCGATTGGGGCGTCAGACAGAGACGTATCCCTATGCACTTATGAAAATGAAATTGAGGCCGGTTGGCCGAGGTAGTGACATCCTGCAGGGGGAATTTCATCGCGGCAGTGTAGGAAGGTAGGGGAAGGATGTCCTCGCCTACTGCTTGTGTGCCTGGTTAGCCCTAATCAAGGTAACAACAGTAAAGAAAAGTGGAAATGAATAAAGAAAGAGAAATGTGATTTGGTCAGGATTGGACTGATGAAATGGTCCTAAAATCCTGAAAAGAATGATGATGTTTTAACCAGTTGCCAACTAGTGTTTATGATTTGGTTTTGAGCCCAATGGGGCATTGTGTTTTAGGCTGGATCTAGTCAAAAATGTGAATTTGAAAGTGTGTTTTGGGAAGAAATCCCAAATATTGAAAAGGGAAATGTTTTGGAAAATGAATTCCAAAAGATTTTTGAAAGAAATGTAAAGGAATGTTTTGAAAGAAAAAAAAGTGGTTTTGGATTGAATTTTCAAATGTTTTGAGAAAAGAAAAGGAAACATGGATTTTGAAAAAGTATGGATTGGGATTGAATTCTCAAGTGTTTGTCTAATAAAGAAAGGATGATTTTCAAAAAGAGAAATCCAAGTTTTGGAAAAATGAGATTTATGGTTTTGCCAAGGTTTTGTGGTTTGTATGTTTTGGGACGCGTACTAGGTGACTTAGATGTCACTCACACGTGCTATTTGGATTTCAGGTGCAGACCGCATGCAACCGAGTTCCAGTGTAGGAGTTGGAGCTTCTAGCCGCACATTGTGATCCTGAAGGTGAGCCTTAGTTACAATTATTTGTTGTTTCTATAATTAGTGTAGTTATGCTTGATACTGTGTTTTGGTAGCGTGCCCGGGATTTGGGCGATACACAACGCCACCCACGGGCATAAACAAAACAACGTCATTCATGGGTGAAAACCACAAAGTCACCACAAGTATTGACTACAAGCAACTGTTAGGGATACAACCTTGAACTCGCTGCATTGGCTGCAACCATCCATCCCGGCCCACCAAGTCTCTCTATGTGTCGTGCTAGCCAGCATCAAGCAAATGACACTAGGCCACAAGCAGTCCACCAAAGTACAACCAATGGTGTATACACTACCATGGTGGACCTCCCTGTATAGGAGGTAGCACCGCTCCGGCCAACAAGCCTCACTATGACCACACAGGTCTCAACGACATGCACAGGGATGCATCTCTCATGACACTCCTGTGTTCCCAGACACTTAAGTACTCTCACCCCAGGCCCTATCAACACCTAACAGTCTCAGTCTCGACACTTGTACTAACCAATCTGTCACGTCCATCTAGATGGAGTTCTCATACCCCTTGACTCGCTGCCATACACCTCTATGTACAGTCAGTACCCCAGGTCTTCGGCACCCAGAACAAACAAAGTATCATATCTCTAAGTCTAGCCAACCTTCGACCCATGAACCTCAACCTTGGCCACATAAATGACAATCCAAAGGTCTCATATCTCCAATATCCGACGAACACTTACCCCAACCTCTTGGTCTCTAGCCTCATCCTAGGCAATGTGCTCGACCACCCAAGAATGTCATCACACCCTCTAGTCCTGGCAACACACCTCGTCGGTCTCTCAGCCCTAGTAAATAGAAAGCTTCAGAAAATCTTTCAAAACCTTTTTTTAGAAACTATACAAGTCTTTTCCAAATTCTTTTAGAAATCATTTTCAATCATTTTTGGAGTCATTTCAAAATACCACAAAAACACCCCAAGAAAACTGCCAACTCGAGGCAATGCTTTTAAATCTTTTGAAAAACCCATTCTCCCAAATCACCCCATAGTTTCCTTGGTAAATCATTTAAACTTTTGCAAATCAACATATTACTTTTGTTTCCAAAAAAACCCTTTTCAAAATTCCTTTCAAAACAATTCGAATATCTTTTAAGAAATGTCACAAAACACCGTGCCTAAAGGTGCACGAAAACTGGAAACTAGAAGCCACAATTCAAAAACAAAGTCTTGACAACTCTCCTGTCAAGTTCAAGTAGGCACACCACAGCTAATGTAACAGCCTCGAAGTCCTACCTGACTTACAAGACTAGACACAAACACAAATCTCAACTAGAAGTTTATGTTCTGGCGCCAAGGTGTAAGGTACCTACAGCTTGTGTCGCTCGGGAGTATAGCTAGATCAGTGCTCAACACCATAAGATAGTGCCACTGAATAGCCCTTTCAGTACACTACACAGAAGACCAACCAACACTAGACCTAAGGATGGCATCATGATCCCTATTGTCCATTCTAAACTATTATGGAGAAGACCTATTATATCTAAGTCATTTCATCTTTTATGACCTCTATGTCCCAAGTGAAATCTTGCTAATTCTTTTCAGACCATTCCTAAAACCATTCTAATGGTTATCCTAATCATTATGATATTAATTTCATTAAGATATATATATATATCAAATCTTAAAACACTTAAGAATAGGCTCAGGGCTTGGTTCGGTAGATCGAAATCTTTCGGCCGACCGAGCCAGCACTCTGGTTCCAAGCTAGAGAGACAAATCGATATAACAGACCCATTCAGTATACCAACCCAAGGATTTATAATAAATTTGACAGTCAAATCGACACGCTGAAAAGAAACCGGTATGTTGAAAACCTTGATCCAACATATCGAATTGAATCAGTATGCCAAACCAGTGGTTTTATGAAAAATGGCCATTAGCCCTTCAACCAAAGCTCGTTGGAATGGGGCCATGGGCGGACCCATTTCCGGTGCACCATAAATCTCATAAAAATACTCATATCTAAGCATTATAAGTCTACTTCCATTTGGGTTATGTTTCGGAAAAATCCGATCTAGAAGTCTCGAGATATAAAATCGTAAACCAAAAAGGCCATTGAAACTTACTGTAGCATCAGCTTTTGAAAATCACTAAAAAAATTTCAATAAATTCTCATGATTTACTTAGTCGCTATAAATCTTTGATTTCATGCTAAACTACTCACTTATACCGAAAATCTACTCATACTTCATGAATTTAAATTAAAACAAAAAGGAGAATCAAAGGGGAACGTGTACACTAAGTGGGTCTCTAACGATCCCTTGCCTTCTCCGATGAGCTCCCCACCTCCTCCAACGTCTCCTGGCACACACAGTCTCCGACGAGCCTCCTCCCAGCTGGCCATCTCTCCCCAGCCCTCTCCCTCTTCTCTCTTTCTTCCTCCCTTTTCTTCTTCTTTTCCTTCTTCCTCCTCTCCTTCTTTCTTCCATTCTCTACTTCTTCCCTCTCTTTTTTTTTTTCAAACACATGCAGCACCATGCTTTTTTTTATTAAACATTTTACGCAAATTTTAGATAAACACTCCTAAGGAAGGAGGAAATACTTAGAACACCCAATATTTGTGAAAAAACTCACAAATTAGGGACTCGATGGCACTATAGCATCCAACATCAATCCATCTTCAGTCTCGTGCACTCACGGATTACCACACACCATAGCCAGCAACCTTCACCAAAAATAACTTAGTCATTAATTAATTATTATTAATCATAATTAAGTGCTAAGGTTAAGGTTTGGAATGTTACATCCTAACCCCCTTAAAGGAATTTCATCCCCGAATTTCTAAGGACTAGAGAGAAAGGGTACCAAATTCAGATGTTCATCTCGCAAACCTATACAACCAGCATAGCGGTGCTCCATAAAACTCAAGGACCATTAGGTTGAACTACGTTCCACTATGCTACTTTGCCCCATCGAGGTCTAGATCCATAACAAAAAATATGGCTTTCCCCAAGCCAAATTTCACCACTCCATGATTGAGAGTCCCTTTCGGACACAAAATCCCCAACCAAAACCCCCAATTGTGTCACCCACGATCGCGAAACATCCTGGGCTTCCCAAGCAGACATGTCGAAGCACTAGGATGACCAAGTACTACCAAGCTCCCACCTGCCTTCGTTGCACCTCATAGATGTACAACCTGGTCGAGACTACCCTAAAGGAGAAGACGAAAAAATGGTTCTCCACAGGTCGAATAATACGATGTTGTTCGACCCATCCACAAAAGAAAACAAATAAGAAACAAACTAGGTATCCCACTATGGCAACCCAAACAATAACAAATCAGGCATCCTTAACAGGATACCCCTAAAGAAAACACACCAGAGAAAAAGTCTCCACACTCAAATGGAATAGAGCCACTCGAACAACCATCAAACAAAGCCAAACTGGGCATCAAAATAGGATGCCCCAAACAAAAACAATCCACACACAATTGGGGGACCCACCAGTCACCCAAAAATAGACGACCCATTCATCCAACAAACAACAACAATCTAGCAACCCACTAGGTCTCTCTCAGGAATCACCAGATCACCTAAAGACAACATCCAAACTATCAAACAAATTACAATAAATAACAATCTTCGGGGATCCATAAAATCACCCAGAAACCACAACACCCACTTGGGAACTCAAAAGTCACCCAAAAACAACAACAGGAAGACAGAACTCCAAGCATCCTCTACAACAAAACCTGAGCAAACCACAAACAATGCCAGAAAATGACGCCAAACAACAAGATGCAACAAACAACATACATTTGAGAAGCCTCTTACTTCACTAAGATGCAATAATAGGAGGACAGAGTTGCAGGCATCCTCCACATTGACACAAGAACAAACAATTGACAATAGACAACAATAACAACAACAAACAATAAATAATCAATAATGGCAAAAAGCCAAGAACAAGCACAACAACAACAAACAATAAACAACAAAGATCATGGAGGGCCTCCTAGAGGGCAGACAACCAATGTACCACCCCCAAGACAACTTCAAACAATCCAACAACAAATAGTGCCAAAGTAGACACATTTTCTGGTAGACTAACATGGGGTGCCTAACCCCCTTAAAGAAATTAAGGTATCTCTCTGCAACACCTAGTCTTTCTATAGCCATAACTCACCAGCCCGACCAGTACACACAATAAACATGTACCGCTCCCGATGATAGGACACATTTGGCATTCCAAACATAGCAAGGTCTCTTACCCTACATGCTAACATTGAGTTTGACCCGAATGCAGCTGTCACCACTCCCACGGCCATGCAGTGCTCAATCTACAATAACCTAGTGGACAATACCAAAATCACATCCAGCGGAGTTGAAGAACACAATAGCAACGCCCAACATAGCTACCACAGCTTCACACTCTACCAAACAAGGAAACAAACTAGGTACAAGTGCTTAAATTACAAAGCCATCGACCAAACATTCCTAAGCTAGTGCTCCTAGGTAACCTAATGCTTTGATACCACTTTGTCACAACCCACCCAAGTCGTGACCTCAATCTCTAGCTACATTTTTTTTACTTAATTAATCACAATGATCTTAAACTAAATCCAACAAGGTACAATATAAATGTAATAATTGAAACAAATTTAATTACTTACATACCCAAATCCTTGATGTGTGGTCAACTGGCTCTCGCTCTGTATGCACTAAGAACACCCACATTGTATCCTACACCTACGGAAAATATTAAACAACACATGTGAGTGACTACCAAAAGGTCACCCAGCACATGCCTCACAAACACAAGCTACTCTAGCCTTACTCCTCGAGGCCATCATTAACCATAGAGCAATTCTCTTTTGCCCTACAAGCAACAAATCTTTAGAAATCATGCCTTTGAAAATCATTCTTTTCAAATCGCACTTAAGTCTTTCAAATCCATTTCCTTTCTTCCAAACCATATGCATCATTTTCAAAACTTTATGCATACTTGAAATGGCCACTCTTGCCAAATCAAGTCCACAACCACTGGAGAGTGCCACATTAGCATCGAACCTCTGCTCAGCCAAACAAATAAATTATATCTTAAAAACTGGTATAATCCCATTTTTTTGAAAGCCATTACGCCACTTATGGCGCAACCAACTCAACGCCTCTCATGAGCTTAAACAACTCATTGCCCCTCAAAGGCTTAAACAACTCAACACCACCCACGGACGTAAACAAAACAACGCCACTTACGAGCGAAAACCACAAAGTCACCAGAAGCACTTGGCACAAGCAACTTTTAGGGACACAATCCTGAACTCACTGCATTGCCATAGATGGCTGCAATCATCCATTCTGGCCCACCAGACCTCTCTATGTGTCATGTTGCCAGATGCCAAGCAACCGACACTTGGCCACAAGTAGTCCACCGAAGCGTGACCAACTGTATTTGCATTGCTGCGGTAGACCTCCCCGTGTAGGGGGTAGCACTACCCCAGCCACAAGCCTCACTATGACCACACGGGTCTCAACAACACATATAAGGATGCGTCTCTCATGACGCCCCTCTGTGCCCAAACACTTGAGTACTCTCACCCTAGACCTCGCCAGCACCTAACAGTCTTAATCTCAGCATCTGTAGTAACCAGGGTGTCACGTCTAGCTACACAAAGGTCTCATACCCCTTAGCTAGCTGCGACACACCTTTCTGTACAGTCACTACTCTAGGTCTTCAACATCTGGAACAAATGGAGTATCATACCTCCATGTTTAACCAGCTCTCGATCCGCGAACCTTAACTTTGACCTCGTGAACGACAATCTAGGAGTCTCATACCTCTAAGATCCAACGAACACTTACCTTAGCCTCTTAGTCCCTAGCCTCACCCTAGGCAACGTGCTGGACCACCAAAGGATGTCGTCACACCCTCTGGTCCTAGCAACACACCTCGTTGGTCTCTTTGCGCTAGTAAATAGAAAGCTCTAAAAAATCTTTCATAACCTTTTTTTATAAACTATGCAAGTCTTTTTCCAAATTCTTTTGGAAATCATTTTCAACTATTTCCAAAATCATTTCAAAATACCATAGAAACACCCTAGGAAAATTGCCAACTCAACGCAATGCTTTTAAATCTTTTGAAAAACCCAATTTCCCAAATCACCCTATAGTTTCCTTTGCAAATCATTTAAATTTTTGCAAATCAACACATTTCTTTTGTTTAAAAAAAAATCTTTTCAAAACCATTTGAATGTCTTTGAAGAAATGCCACAAAACATTATGCCCAAAGCTGCACAAAAACTGGGAACCAAGAGTTAGTTCAAAAAAAAAGCCTTGATAGCTCTCCTATCAAGCTCAAGTAGCCACACCATAACCAATGTGTGACCATGCCGGTGGAACCCTACACGGCTCTCCTACGTGCGTGGAAGCACACGAGGAGTCCCGATACTGTTACGGCGAAGATGGTGAATCCAGAGAAGAAGACTGGGCTCGGAAACACCAAGGAAAGATAAGAAAAGGATAAGAAAAGGAGTCACCAGCTAGTCTTTTAATGGAAATACGAGGAAAACCAAACACAAAGGAAAAAACAAAAGAAATCAAAGCGAAGAAAACATATGCATGCTCCGTACCTAATGGATGTAGTGCATAAATCAATGTGGGCTAGAGAAAGGGTAAAGATTCTTGTTACGCATGGGGAAGGGGTTAGGCTCCCCCATGTGCCCAAAGAATCGATCTTTCTGGGTTTCTTGCTTGCTAATGGTCTGTTGTGTGCATGTTTGTTTACTCTGAATGCATATGCTTAAAATGACTGTGAAAACATGCCAAATCAAAAAGAAGAAATGAATAAAAGAAAAAAATGATAATCCGAGGGACAATGTAGGCATTGAAAATGCCGCTTTACTGTATGCCCTTGGGCGATGAGGAAAATCGCAAAAATTGAGAATACTTGGAAAGCGTCAAGCAAATTAGCGGAAACTCGAAGAAATCTGAGAAAATCAAATTGGAGAAAATAATCCTCATTTGGGTCAATGTCGGCATTGTTAAGCCGGTTAATGTACGCCCTCGAGCGATGGAAAACCAAATCAAATCAAAATCATGAAAGTCAGAAGAAATTTGGGAAACAATGGGAAAATCAAGTTTGAAAAGCGTGCACGATGTAAGGAAGAAGGCACGAGAAAATAAGCATGAAAGGGGAACAAAATGTACAAAATGCATGTGTGAATGAAAAATGTAAATTCCAAGGACTTTTGTGCAAAATTCACAAATTCTGAATGAAGGCTGAAATTCTAAGGCTAAATCAGCAAAAATACATAGGAAACACATTTTATGTAATTTTGAAGAAATTAGGGGTCAAATGTGCAAAACTGTGCATTTTTTGTCAAATTCAAGATTCCTAGGGTTCAATATGCAATTTTGCCAATGAAACATGTGTTTAATGCAATTCTGAAGAAATTCAAGGTTAAATGTACAAAATAGTAGACTTCTATTTGAAAATAGGAAGTTCAGGGACTGTTACGCAATTTCTCCCAAGAGAATATGCATTCTATGTGAAAACAATGAAGTTAAGGGTTTAAAATGCAATTTTTGAACACATTTGAGTGAATATTTGAATATCCAGAGTTTAACTTGCAATTATGGCAGAAAAACATGCATTCAGAACTATTTTAACAAAACTCAGGGTTTTTTATGCAAAATACTGGACTTAAAATGTATAAAAATTAATTCTGAGGGTTTTTATCAAACTTTAAAGCCTGGAAAACATTAACAAGAATGTACAAGGGTTTCAAAACAAACATTATTAAAATGATTTTAAAAGTATATGCAGGGACCTAAATGCAAGAATCAAAGACCTATGTGTAAGAAAAAGAAAAGCTCAGATATTTATTCAAAAGAAAACTATTTTTTATTTTTTTAAATGAAAAAGAAACGATGGCCACCAATGACGGAACTCCGCCGTCGACGACCAACTGGGATGCCCTTCTAGAGCATCTCGATGCCTGATCATGCATCAGATCCCACTAGGACTAAGAAGAGAGGAAGGGAAAGAGATCCATCGGTTTGGATCAGGGGCTCGATGGCTGGAATCATCCTCCCGTCTCCCTCGCCGTCGACGTAGTTTCGACAACGACGCCGTGGAAGAAGGAGGCTCTAGAGGCGCTAGAATGGCGGTCTAGGGCTCTAGGGAGCTTGGGGACGCAAAGAGGAATGTTTTCCCCCATCAAGTGCCAAGAATGGTGGCATGAGCACCTCTCCCGATCTCGCTCCAGTGGCGCTCCGGCGATGGCAATTGCAGAGGGGGTTCGGAGCTTGATTCGCAATACTAGAGCCTCTGGAGAGTTGTTGGAGCGTTGAAGATCATTTCTTGAGGGTCAAAGGATCGTCACGATGCGTAGATCGTCACGATGTGCGGAGCGCCCTATCGTGCTTCCCTACCAGTCGTCTTCTCCAACGACGGCGAAATGGCGTGATTCCGAGGGGCGGTTCCTGGAAGCTTGCTGGGGGTGTTCCATGGTGTCCCGAAGATCGGAGAAGCAGGAGGAGAACCATCGGGGGAGGATCGAACACATCGAGGCATGAATCGTTCACTGGATTCGTGCCCCCACCTATGTCGTCGGAAAACAGCTCTGGCGACCTCAGAAACATTGATTTTAGCCAGGGAAACCCTCTAGCACTGCTGGAATCGGTTAGGGAAGAAGGAAGAAGAGCTAGGAGACCATTTTTGATGAAAATTGAGATCAGTGCAGGGCATACGTGAGTGGATAGTGGAAATGATCGCCGAAGGTCACCGGACCTCGCTGGAGATGGCCTAAAACTGAAATTTTCCTCCTCTTCGAGCTTCCTCTCTGATCTTGGACCTCTCTAGCTGCTCTTGTTGAGAGAAAATACTTTGGTGGCTCTCCTCTCAATTTTTCCAAGTTTTTTTTCTCTCCTTTCCCTCCTTTTTTTTCTCTTGCAAATGAGGGGGTACTTATAGGCTCGTAATGGCTAGGTAGGTTGTTATGGTTAGAGTGGGAAGTGGTTAAGTTTGTTAAGGTGGAGTGGGAAGTGGTTAAGGTTGTGATAGTGGAGTGGGAAGTTGTTATAGGTTGTTAGGGTTTGAGATTAGGGTTTAGGTTTTGACTTGGGGTTTAGGATTTGATTTGAATTAATTTTAGGGTTTTTAATCAATTCTAGGGTTCTGGATTAATTCTAGGATTTTGAATTATGTTTTGAATTAATTTTAGGGTTTTGAATCAATTCTAAGGTTTTGGATTAATTCTAGGGTTTTGAATTATGTTTTGAATTAATTTTAGGGTTTTGAATCAATTCTAGGGTTTTGGATTAATTCTAGGGTTTGGAATTATGTTTTGAATTAATTTTAGGATTTTGAATCAATTCTAAGGTTTTGGATTAATTCTAGGGTTTTGAATTATGTTTTGAATTAATTTTAGGGTTTTGAGTCAATTCTAGGGTTTTGGATTAATTATAGGGTTTTGAATTATGTTTTAAGGTTTTGAGTTAATTCTAGGGTTTTGGATTAGGTTTTGGATTTTACTTAGGATTTTGAATTAATCCTAGGGTTTTGAATTAATTTTAGGGTTTTGCATTTGATTTTTGGGTTTTGATTTAGGTTTTGGATTACGGTTAGGGTTTTAGGCTGGATTTTAGAGTTAAGTCCAATTGCAAGCATATGGAGTATCTACACAATGTAACAGCCTCAAAGTCCCACTTGACTTACAAGACTGGACACCAACACTAATCTCAACCAGAACTCTATGTTCTGATGCCAAGGTATACGACACCCATTGGCTCGTGTCCCTCGAGAGTTGTAACGACTCGATCTAGGGCCGTCACCAAAATCTAGCTACTTTTTTTTTCCAATTTACTTACAATAATCACTTGCATCAATTCTAAAACTAAATCCAACATTATATATCATCAATAAAAGTACTATTAACTGAATCAAATTAAACTAATTACTTACTTGGAATCCATGATGTGTGGTCAACTAACTCTATCTCCACTTGCACTGGCAACTCAACTCCTACTGCTGTCTTGCACTTGAAAAAAACATCAAACAAACACACATGAGTAACCATTGAAAGGTCACCCAGTACACACCCTACTAAACATACTACTGGCATCTCTCCTAGATGCCGCACACAAATCACGATCAAAACTCTTTTGCCCTTCAAACAACACAACTTTAGAAATCATGCCTTTGAAACTAACCTTTTCTTTCTTTTTCAAATCATCTTAACTTTCAAAAGCATCTTCTGTCGTTAAAGAAAACTATTCTTTTCCTTTCTTTTTAAAACCATGCTCTTATCTTGTAAAAATCATTTTCTGTCTTTTCTTGTAAAATCTATGTATTCTCTTTTCAAACCTAATACTCCACTTGAATTGGCCACTCTAGCCAAATCAAGTCACAACAACTGAGGTATGCCACATAAACATCGAGCCTCTGCTCAGTCAAACAACAAGTAAATCTTAAAACTGGCACAATCCCTGTTCTTTTCTAAACACTTTCCTTTTTCTTTAAAATCTCATGCTTTTCTCAAGCAGCAATCTTTTCTTTTAAAAACTTATGCTTTTCTAAAATACTTTTCTTTTCTAGAAAATCCCATACTTTTCTAAAACACTTTTCTAAAAGTATCTTTAGACTAGATTCCATCCCAAAATACAAATCTCAGATCTATCTAAAACACAATCTTGGTTGGAACTAGCCCTAAAACATTGATCTCATGTGGGCTAGACTCTAGCTAAACCTCAAAAGCCAAAACTAAGCTCAACCCTAGTCCAAAATTAACTCTTTCTCAAATTTGAAAACTTTTTGAAATCTCTTTTCTGGTGTCACCTTGATCAGGGGTGACCTGGCCACAAACGGAGAAAGAGGCACCAACCTCAATCTCCTACACTACCACGGTGAAAATCCCCATGTAGGGCATACCACTGTCCCGGCCAACGGGCCTTACTATTTCTTTTCTCTTCTCTATTCTCATTGCACGAGGATACGTCTCTTCACGACGTCCCTTGAATCTATCATGATGTTACAAGCATCAGTGACTTTGTCCGACCCATCACGAGCTCTCAAGTTATGCTACCCAACCTTGTGCGAGCTCTCGAGCTATCTCACCTAGCCCACCTAACACCACTTGCCTAACTAAGCACATTGCCCAGCCAACACTAACTCTTTTGGCTCCCAGTCTCTTTCACCCATGGTCAACTCAAAACTCTGAAATCTTCTTTTCTTAGACATGCTTTTCTTTTCTGAAAACTCTTTTTTTTTTTTAACTTCTCTATTACAAAAATCTTTCCAGTAACACTACTCCTTTTTGATGAGAAATTCTCTTTGTAAATTTCTAGAAAACTCAGGAAAAGCTTTCAAATCTTTGCAAAGCCATGCAAGTCATTTCTAAGTTCTTTTGGAAATGCTTTCAATCTTTTCTAGAAATCTTTTCAAAAAGTTTTTTTCTAATTCTTTCTGTTACAAAAATCTTTTCTATAAAATAGTTTTTTTCTGAAAATAAATTCTTTCTAAAAAGAATATTATGAAACTACCACGAAAAATCATCTTGAAAATACAACAAACAACATTTCTCTTTCGAAACTTCTTTTTCTATATATTCTCAATATAGAAAACATATATGAGTTATCTCTTAATCTGAATTAATCATTTTATTTTACTAACAAGCATGGGAGAACCCGCACAGGTTGACCGCGCAACCGGCACGTGCTCCAGTCATTAACAGTAGAACCAAAATAAGGTTGTCTGATTTACAATCTTCACCAATTCATCCACAAGCCACAACAAATTGCAAGTAATATACCAAAAGAAAGATTTCTAAGTCTACTTTAACATGGAATAATAATCATTCAAATCCAATCTTTATAATTCAAGACATGCATTATTGAAGCTCTAGAACTCAGGCTGACCTATTGAATGGGTTTTCCAATCTTTGCTCAATAATTGGTATCTCTATAGGGTATGAAAATTAACATGTAATCTACTGAGATAAAGATCTTTGAGTCCACTTTCCAATGGAGTAAGAATTATTCTAATCCAGCATGTATAGCTCAAGTTACATCTGATCAAAGCAAAGGGACCCAACAGCTTAACAATAACCAACTTAAGAAGTTTTCAGACAGAGAACATAGATGGGTCACTCAACTTGTAAACTTCACTATTCTCTCCACAAGCCATGAAAAATTACAAGTAATACACCAAAAATAATATTTTTGAATCTACTTTAACATGGAACAAAAATCATCTAAATCCAATACCCACAACTCAAGATATACAAGCTAGAAGCTCTAAGATTCAAACTAGTTTTCTGAATGGGTTATTAAACTTTGGACATCAACTACAGGGAACGAAAATTAACAGATAAGCTACCAAAACAAAGATCTCTGAGTTTCTATGCAACAAGAATCAAGCCAATCCATTACTCATATCTCAATATATGCAAGTTATAAGCTTGAAGACCCAATCTGGTATGGCGCACTGTTACTGAGTGGGGCAACCAGATGAGTTATTCAGCTTGCAACCCTTGTTTCTCTCTCCAAAGGTCATGTAAAATGGCAAATAATATACCACAATGAAGATTTCTAAGTCTACTTTGACATATAAGAAATATCATTCAAATCAAATACATATAATTCAAGATATAAATGATTGAAGCTCTGAAACTCAGATTGACCTAACAGAATGGGTTCTCAATCTTTGCATGATAACTGGTATCTCTACAGGCCACAAAAATTTACAAATAAGCTACCCAAATAAAGATCTTTGAGTCTACTTTCAAATGCAACAGAAATCATGCAAATCCAATGCTTATATAACAAGTTATTCAAGATTAAAGTAGAGGAACTCAGACAACTCAACAGTGGCTATGTCTCCAAAGATTTTCGAAAATCCACCAAAAATTCTACCAAAAATCACAAAACTTCTATCATGTAACCAGATCACCTCACATAACCTACTTGAATCATTCATGAGCTCAAACAAAGAAAAATACCAAAGTAGGGTGCATACCTCTTCTCTTTCTGTTTTCTCTTTCTCTTCTCTTTTCTTTCTTCTTCTTCTTCTTCTTCTCCTTCTTCCCATCTTCTTCTTCTTCTTCCCATGCACAACCCAGCCCTCTCTTCTTCTTTCTCTTCCCCTCTCTCAGTCCTCTTCCTCCCATTCTTCTCCTTCTTTCTTCCCCCCACTCTTATTTCTCTGTTTTCTTCCCTTTTCCTTCTTCCCTACCCGAGCTCTCTCCTCTTCTCTTTTTTCATTTTTTTTAAACCCCAACGAACGACAACCATACTCCTACCGCTGCCCTCTCCCTCATGCAGTCATTATTTTACTGAATTTTTTGCACAAATTTTACGCAAACACTCCTAGAGAAAGAGGAAATACTACAGACGCCCATTACATGAAATAAAATCTCCAAAACAAGGCACCAAGGCCAATAACTTACACCTAGGATAACTTAATCATTAATTAAATTATTATCAATAATGATTAAATGGAAAAATCAAGATTCAAGATGTTACAAGAGCACAGCTAGATCAATGCTCAACACCACAAGGTAGTGCCACTGAATAGCCCTTTCAATACACCACATACAAGATCAACCAACTCTAGACCTAAGGATGACATAATGATCCTTATTGTTCATTCTAAACTGTTAGGGGAAAGACCTATTATATCTACGTCATTTCATCTTTTATGACCTCTATATCTCAAGTAAAATATTGCTAATTCTTTTCGGGCCATTCCTAAAACTATTCTAATGGCTATTCTAATCATTATGATGTTAATTTAATTACCTCTCAAAGATTAATATATATATACACCCATATATATATATTAATTAACTCGTAAAACACTTAAGAATAGGTTCAAGGCCTGGTTCAACAGACTGAAATCTTTTGATCGACCGAGCCAGCACTCTTATTCTAAGCCAGAGAAACAAATCAATATATCGGACTCATTCGGTATACTAATCTAGGGATTTATAATAATTCTGACAATCAAATCATCATACTGAAAACGGTCCAATATGCCGAAAATCCTTGATCCAACATACCTAATTCAATCGGTATGTCGAACCAATCGTTTCTAAAAACGGCCTTTAGCCTTGTAGCCAAAGCTCACCAGAATGGGGCCTTTGGCAGACTTATTTCTATTGTACCACAAATCCCACAAAATTACTCACATCTAAGCATTAAAGTCTACTTCCATTTGAGACAAGTTTCGTAAAAATCTGATTTAGAAATCTCGAGATATAAAATCGTAAACCAAAGAAGCCATTGAAAGTTACTATAGCATCATCTTTCGAAAATCACTAAAAATTCTTCAATAAATTCTCATAATTCACTGAATCACTACAAATCTTTGATTTCATGTTAAACTACTCACTTATACCAAAAATCTACTCATACTTCATGAATTTAAATTAAAACAAAGAGGAGAATCAGAGGGGAACGTGTACACTGAATAGATCTCCAATGATCCCTTGCCTTCTCTGGTGAGTTCCCCACTTCCTTCGGCATCTCCTGGCACACATGGCCTCTGATGAGCCTCCTCCTCGTCGGCCATCTCTCCCCAACGCTCTCCATCTTTCTCTTTTTTTCTCCCTTTTCTTCTACTTTGCTTCTTCCACCTCTCCTTCTTTCTTCCATTCTCTACCTCTTTCCTCTCTTTTTTATTTTTTTTCAAACACATGTAGCACCATGCATTACTGTTGACCTTCTCCTACGTAGGCATTTTTATATTAATCTTTTTGAATAAATTTTGCACAAACACCCCTAAGGAAGGAGAAAATACTTTGAAGACCCAATATTTGTAAAATAACTCACGAATTGGAATCTCGACGGCATTGTGGCATCCAGCATCAATCCATCTTTAGCCCAGCATACCTACGGGTTACTACACACCATAGCCAACAACCTTTATCAAAAATAACTTAGTAATTAATTAATTATTATTAATCACAATTAAGCAAGAAGGTTAAGGTTCGGAATGTTATAAAAGCCAATGAGATTACATAGTGTTCTTTCATGTCTTTTCTTGACAATCCCACGTTTTTTCCATATTATTATTGTTGTCCCTTTTTACATGAGTTAATATATAGATTTTTATAATACAAGTAAGTATAAGTTATCAGTAAAGGCTATCTTCCTAGATAGGCACGTTAGGGGTGCACAGCAACTTCCTCCCCTGCGTATATAACGCGTGCATGAAGCGAGTCTTCTCCGACGCACCAAAGCCCTAGCCAAGCCAAGCATTCATCCTTCCCTTCCTTTCCTCCTCTCTTCCCCCCTCCACTCCTTCTCCATCATCTTCTTCACTCCTCCTTCCCGTCTGACAGAGAGAGAGAGCCTGAGAATGGGAGACGAGAGGCGATGGCGTGCGGTAGCTCGTGGCGGCACGGGAGGCTCCGGAGCGACGTCCCTGAGGTCGTGGAGTGGCAATGGACGTGCGGGGTAGCCAGAGTTCACCGGAGTCGGTCGGAGGGTCGTCAAAGCTCGTTTCAAGTTCGTATCCCTAATTTAATGTGTAGAAATCATGTAAAATGGTAGAAATGCCTAGGATGCATGTAATCTAGGCTAAATTTAATGTTTTAGAATTTTTGGGAATTTATTGTGATTTTTATGAGTATTTATGTCGGTTGTTGAGATTTAGGTCATTTTGACCCTTATGCCTTTGCGATTTTTATCCTAATGCATGGTGAATGGATTTTAGTTTGTTTGTTGGGTTTGGGAGTAGACTCAAGGGTCTACTGTATATGTTTTATTCAATATTTTTGGTGACTGTTTGGGGGGTCCGATCGGAGCTCCCACCTCAGGCGATTTTTGGGTGCCCTATAGTAGGTTGCCTGAATTCTGACAGAAAACAAGGGGCACGAGCCGATTACGTGGGCCACATGCACAGGTTCGGCAGCGGTTCTTGGCCCCTGGTCCAGGTTCTGTTGGCATTTAGACAAAAGTGCCAGGGGCGTTGGCCAAACGCGCGCTCCACATGGGCAGGTTTGCAAGGGCATTTTTGGGGTTTTTCTTGATTTTTGGAAAATATATTTTAATACAGTGGTTTTCCGGATTGGTTTGTATTGTCCCTATAAGATGGAATTGTGGACCGTCAGTGGTGGTCTCTTGAGACACTTGATGTGCCATTTTTTCATGATTTTTAAAGAGTTTCAAAAGATATAAAATGGTTTTGGAAAGTGGATTTCAAAGAGATAGTTGGCTTGTTTTGGAAAATGGTTTTCCATGTTTTCTGTGTGTGGGTCGAGACTGTGTGAGACCGTGTCGTCGGGACTAGGGAATGTGACGACATTCCCGGGTGGTCGGGTATGACTCCCTGGTCGAGGTTGGGGGCCGAGATACTTGAGGCTGAGGGACGTCAAGTTCTGGAGGTATAAGACTCCTTCACTGTCGTCTCGAGGCTAGGGTTGTGGTCCGTGGGTTGAGGTGTCTTGTGGCATGACGGGGAGGTATGATGCTCCTGCTGTTGTCGTGAGCACTAAGGTTCAGGTATCGTCGGATGTGGAGGTATGACACTCCCTCCTGAGCACCATGTGTGGAGGACATCATGAGGAGGCGTACCTTGTGGTGGCCAGTGCGGGTGGGACACGTGCCCCGTAGCTGGTAGCATCCTAAGAGACAGGACAGCCTTCCCTGGGAGGGGTTGGCTTTTGAGGGTTCTCCAGAGATAGTGAATTGTGGGATGGTGAACGCTCCTACACAGGGTGGCCGTCACCATGGTAGTGCAGAATGCTGTGATCGCTCCTCAGTAGACTGCGTGTGGCTAGAGTTTGGTTGCCTGGCGCTGGACTTACCGACTCATTGTGTGTCGTTTTGGCCATTGAGGGCCTTTGCTTGTGGTTTTGGGCTTGTAGAGCGCCGATTGTGGTTTTGACCAGTGTAGGCCTGGTTTGTGAGGTTTTTGAGAAATGGTTTGCGAAATGAATTTAAAAGAAAATTAATTAAGGTTTTGTTTTCCGCCGTTTTTCCTTGGGGTGCGACTGGGTGACTTTTGTCACTCATACGTTTTTCCTCGTGTTTTTGATTTACAGGTGTAGGCATGCATAAGTCTAGCATAGTGCATATAATCTGGAGTCTCTTAGCGGCACACACAGGTTCCTGGTAATTAAATATTTTCTATTTGGCTTAAATTTTTCCCATAATTTAATTTATTTTAAATTATTATGGAAAATGTGAAGCGTTACAGTTTTGGTATCAGAACTCCAGATTCACTAGGTTGCACTACACCTAGGTGTTGGATCGAAAGGCCTCTCTAGAGGGGGGGGGGGGGGTGAATAGAGAATTTTCAATTTCAGAAATGCTTTGCCTACTTTTTGTAATTTAATAGCAATTGCATACAATGGATATTATTAACTAAATTTAATCAAGA
>JAMKQA010029821.1:0-16416 GCA_024699735.1 Posidonia australis
AGTACGGGGTGGTTCACCGCGGCACTGCAGTGTGGTGTGGTGACATGGAATCCTCACCAGCTGCTTGAGGCCAGGTCGATCGCCTGTGGCCAGGGTGATGCAACCAGTATTGGAATGGAAAGTGTGGATTTTGTGTGTGTGAACTAGTTCCTAGCCCGGTTTATGGCAAATTGTGCCTATGATTTTTAAATGATGTTTTGGGCTAGGAAACTAGATAAAATGATTTGTTGCTCCAGTGTTGAGAATAAAGGTTTATGAAAGAACATAAGGTTTTGAAAGAAAAGAAAAGAAAGTTTGAAATACCATGTTTTCCATGTTTTTTGATTAAACATGTGGTTTTGAAAATGATTTGTCGTTTAGCTATTTATCTTCTTTAGCTGTACTTGGGTAGTTCTTGTACTGTTGTGTAGCACCAAGGTGTTACAGAGTGGTATCAGAGCCTAGGTTCACTAAGTGCACCAGTTTAGGGTGTCCGGCATTGTGGCTTTAGCTAGACTGCTCAATCTGTAGAGGATCATAGCACCTGATTTGTTTGTTTATTGGGTTGCGGTGACAACAGGATGCCGCCTAGAGGTCGGGGCAAAGGCAGGACTCCCACAGCAAGTCCCGACGAGGAGTAGGACAGTGGTTGGGGAGGTCTTCGACAGGAGCTGAGCCATATGTTATAGGATTTTGCCTAGTCTTTTGGCAAGAATAATATTGATGGGACCAAGACAGACCCTTGACTGAAGCAGTTCCGTCGTTTGAGCCCGCCTACTTTTGATGGTAGGGGCAAACCAGAAGAGTGTGAGGCCTGACTGCTTGAGATGGAGAAGGTTTTGGAGGACCTGGAGTGCCCAGCTGAGAAGTGGGTTCGTTTGGCTACCTTTCAGTGTAAGTGAGATGCAGACCAGTGGTGGAGAGCCACCCGTCATATGAAATTCCCAGACGCTGACCTACTGATGATCTCGTGGGAGGAGTTTCGAGTAGCCTTCTACGAGTAGTACTTTCCAGTGTATGAGCGAAATCGACTGGACAGGGAGTTCAGAAACTTGAAGCAGGGTAGCTTGTCTGTAGCCGAATATGAGGCGGCCTTCACCAGGTTGGAGCAGTTCTTGCAGGCATTTGACACTGTGCAGCGTAGAGCCAAAAGGTTCGTGGAAGGACTGACTCCAGCACTCAGATCGAGGGTCTTGGGCTACAGTACCCCACTTTGGCTAGAACAGTGGAGTTGGCGGTCCGTTATGAGGAGGACCGCAGATTGTTCCTGGAAGATCACCCCAAGAGTAAGGGGAAGGCGTTTGCTCCGCGATCTTTTGTTTCTGGAAGGCAGAGCTCAGGCAGTTCTGGGAGCTCTGGGAGGAAGAGGAAGGAGCGCGCCGAGTCTGTTGCTGGGGGAGGAGCTGGATACAGTCAGGCTGGTTCAAGCAGTGGCCCAGATAAGAGAAAAGCTTGTTATATCTGTGGGCGCCCGGGACATTTGGCAGCGCAATGTTACCATCGACAACGGAATCCTGAGAAGATGGTCTGCTACAATTGTGGAAAGCCTGGACACATTCAGCGGAACTGTTCTGAATCGGTAAAGCCAGCTGGGGATACGCCCCGTCAGCCAACCAAAGGGCGAGTGTTCTCCATAGCTGTTCTGGATGTTGGTCTATCGGGAGATGTAGTAGAGGATAAGGATTAGAGATATGTTGTATTGTATCCTTTCCCTTTTGTGTACTACTGTATTTGGTACTCTCCCTGTGTTGGTTGTTGTTTCTGTTGTTAATGGATATTTGGTGTTATCTAGGTTCCTTTCTTGTCGCTGACCGTTTGACTAAAGTTTTGTTTGACTTGGGGAGTTCCTTTTCTTTTATCTCTGAGTCTTTTGCTGTCGAGGTCGGGGACCGACCAGCCAGGTTGGCCTTCCATCTGGATGTGGTGACTCCTTTGGGAGAGCACAGCTTGGCATGGAAATATTTACGGTCAGTCAGTGTGAAGTTAGGGGACCGAGATTTTGGTACCAGTCTTATCGTGATGGATATGCAGGGGTATGACATAATCTTGGGGATGGACTGGTTGGCACAACATTCAACTATTATTGATTGTGTCAAGAGGAGAGTCTTGGTTGAGTGTTTAGACCAAGGTTGGTGTGTGGTGCAAGGAACCAGGCCAGGAGAACAGAAGAAGATAATTTCTGCGATGAAAGCTTACCACCATTTATCTAAGGGATGTGTGGGATATCTGGTGGGTGTGTCAGTATCTTCTTCTTCAGTTTTGAGGGTGCAGGATATACCCGTGGTTCAGGAGTATCTTGATGTGTTTCCTGAGGACTTGCCTGGAATACCGCCACACCAGGAAGTTGAGTTCCAGATCGACCTGGTGTCGGGATCTAACTTCATCTTTAAGGCTCCTTACAGGATGGCACCAGCGGAGTTGAGAGAGCTTAAGAATCAACTTTACGAGTTGCTGGACAGAGGATTTATCAGGCAAAGTGTGTTACCTTGGGGTGCACCGGTGCTGTTTGTAAAGAAGAAGGATGGTTCGCTCCGTCTTTGTATTGATTATCAGATGTTGAACCAGATTACAATCAAGAATAAATATCCTCTGCCCAGGATTGATGATTTGTTTGATCAGCTTCAGGGAGTTTCAGTGTTCTCGAATATTGACTTGAGATCAGGGTATCACCAACTGCGGATCCGGGAAACTGATGTGCAGAAGACAACTTTTCATACCCGGAATGGCCACTATAAATTTTTGGTTATGCCATTTGGATTGACGAATGCACCAACTGCCTTCATGGATCTGATGAATAGGGTATTCAGACCCTACCTAGACCAGTTTGTTGTGGTATTTGTTGATGATGTGTTGGTGTATTCCCCTGACGTGCAGACTCACCAGTTACACTTGAGAATGGTGTTGGAGACATTGATGCAACACCAGTTATATGCGAAGTTTTCCAAGTGTAAGTTTTGACTGGAAGATGTTTCATTCCTTAGCCATATCATTTCAGGTGAGGGTATTAAGATGGATCCAGTTAAGGTTGAGGCGGTCAGTAATTGGATTAAACCCAAGACCGTGACCGAGATTAAAAGTTTTTTCGGCCTGGCTGGATATTATAGAAGGTTCATACAGGATTTTTCCAAAATTGCAGCACCATTGACCAGATTGACACAGAAAGAGGTTCCTTTTGTTTGGGACAGACAATGCGAGGAGGGCTTCAATGAGTACTGGTCACATCTCCAGTTTTGATCTTACCTTCAGGGAGTAGGGGCTTTGCAGTGTATTGTGATGCTTGTGGCATAGGTTTGGGTTGTGTGCTGATGCAGCATGGAAGGGTGGTGGCGTATGCCTCACGCCAATTGAAGACCCATGAAAAGAATTACCCCACTCATGACTTAGAGATGGCTGCAGTGACTGTGATGCTTGTGGCATAGATTTGGGTTGTGTGCTGATGCAGCATGGAAGGGTGGTGGCGTATGCCTCACGTCAATTGAAGACCCATGAAAAGAATTACCCCACTCATGACTTGGGATGGCTGCAGTGGTTTTTGCTCTGAAGATTTGGAGACATTACCTGTATGGTGAGCAGTTTGAGGTATTCACAGACCATCGGAGTTTAAAGTATATCTTCACTCAGAAGGATTTGAATCTGAGGCAGAGAGAAGATAGGTAGAATACCTCAAGGACTATGATTTTAGCCTATCCTACCATCCGGGGAAGGCTAATGTGGTCGCAGATGCCCTGAGTAGGCGCACTCACTTGATGTCCAGTTTGATGATCAAGGAGTGACGTATGTTAGAGAATTTGGTTGGTTGTAGACTGTTACGGTAGTCTTAGGGACCTACTGGAGCTTGGGTAGCAAACATATCTGTTCGCCAAAGGTTACTGGGAACTATTGTGGCCGCTCAGCAATTGGAGCCTTTTGTGCAGGAAATTTGGGCTAAACGAGAGACGGGAAAGGTGCCTCATTTCTCTGTTGGTGCAGATGGAGGACTTAAGGTACAATCTGCGCTTATATGTGCCTCAGGTGGAGGATGTGAAACAGAGACTGCTTGATGAAGTCCATCGGTCCAAGTATGCAATTTATCCAGGGAGCACCAAGATGTACAGAGATCTGAAAAAGAATTTTTGGTGACCTGGAATGAAGAGAGAGATAGCTGAGCATGTACTGAAGTGTGCAATCTGCAAAATGGTGAAGATTGAACACCAGAAGCCTGGAGGAATGTTGCAACCTTTGGATATTCCGGTGTGGAAATGGGAGCATGTATCTATGGACTTTGTAACAGGACTGCCTAGGACTAGGAGGAAGAACGACACCATCTGGGTGATCGTGGATCGTCTCACAATGTCAGCACATTTCTTACCTATGAGGGTAAATCTCCCATTAACTCAGTTGGCAGAGTTGTATGTGGCTGAGATAGTCCTTCTGCATGGGGTGCCGGTATCCATTGTGTCCGATAGAGACACCAGATTCACCTCTAGATTCTGGGATGCATTGCAAGAGGCTTTTGGCACCATTTTGCATTTCAGTACAGCCTTTCATCCTCAAACGGATGGGCAGACAGAGAGAACAATTCAGACTTTAGAAGATATGTTGAGAGCGTGCATTCTGGATTTTAAGGGGAGTTGGGAAGATCATCTCCCATTGATTGAGTTTGCCTACAACAATAGCTATCATTCCAGCATAGACATGACGCCATATGAGGCGTTGTATGGTAGGCCTTGTAGAACACCTACCTGTTGGGATGAAGTAGGCGAGAGGCAGCTTGTGGGCCCAAAGATTGTGCAGCAGTATGTAGAGAAAGTGGATCTGATCAGAAAGAGACTGGCAGCTGCACAGAGCAGGCAGAAGAGTTATGCTGATCGGAGGCGCAGACCTTTGGAGTTCGAGGTTGGAGACTTCGTCTTCCTAAAGGTATTTCCAACGAAAGGCATATTTAGATTTGGAAGGCAGGGAAAATTGAGCCCTCACTATATTGGACCCTTCAGGATTGTCAAGAGGGTCGGGGAAGTTGCCTATCAGTTGGACTTGCCTCCAGAGTTCTCGAGCGTGCATAGGGTGTTCCACGTCTCGATGTTGAGGAAGTGTTTGACCGCTGTATCCCAAGTGATTCCAGTTCAGCCAGATGGACTGCAAGAAGATTTGACCATGGTGGAAGATGTTGTGCAGATCATTGATAGGAAGGAACAGATCCTCAAGAACAAGGTAATTCCTCTTGTGTTAGTGCAGTGGCGGCACCATGGTGTCGAGGAGGCTACTTGGGAGCGGGAGGCGGACTTAATGTCCCAGTACCCCAATTTATTTGATCAGTGAATTTCGAGGGCGAAATTCCTTTGAGGCGGGTATGATGTAACATCTGTGTCTGGGTTTTTCAATTTAATATAAACCATGAATTTCTTATAATTATTTATGTATGGTTTATTAATGATAAATCCAGTTTGTGTTTGTTAGCTGTGGGCTCCCTTTGTGTTTTGTGCCCCTGGTTTCTCCCCTGTGGTGTGTTTTCTTTGGCTAGTGGGTCAGTTCTGTATTGGGACCCGTGCTTGTGGTGAACCCACTTGGACTTGGGGTTGGACTTGGTCAAAGGAGCCCAACCCCCATGTGAGGTGAGCCAGCTGTGCCGTGCTTTTTCCCTGTCTTCTCCACGCCCGTGACCGAGCTGCGGATCTCGTGAACCTAGTGGGGGGAGGACTCCTCGTTCCGTCCCCTCCGTCTAGAGCTGCACGTAGCTGGTAGACGTCGGCGAGATTCCGGGATGGCAGGCGTTGGAGGCGTTAAGAGGGGGTTTGCAGCATGGGAGGAGAAGCAGAGAAGTAGAGTTAGGACGAGAGGGAGTGTGGTTGCTGCGGAAGAGTGATGCGCCAGAGGAGCTCGCGCGAGCGTGGGGGGCTGGGCTGGTGCCGTGCACCGCCAGTGTGAGGGTACGCGAGGCTCGTCAGAGCTAGGTACGCGTTTCCCTACTGTTTTCCCTTCTGTTCTTCCGCAGATTGAGTCATGTTGGGTTTGAGGGAAAATCATGAAAATGATGTTTAAATCATGCAAAAAAATGGAAAAATGTTGGGAATGAGATGAAAGATGTGAACATGTTGATATCATGTCGATTTATGAGCATTTTGTATGATTTTCGTGGATGTTCTTGAAGCATGCTACAGTGAATGTGTTTGGGCTTGATGTTTTTGTGATTTTTGTTAGAACAGCATGCTTAATGGATTCATGTTTTGATTGAGGGGTTTTAGACTGGGAGGTCTACACCCTATGTTTTATTGGTGATTTTAGTGACATGTTTGGAGGGTCCGATCCTTACTCCCACTTGGGAGAGAAAAGGAAGACGATGGCCTGGGGAATTTTCTGCAACAGCAGAAAACGGTATGCCGAATTGGTTTCGTCATACCGAAATGCCCCTAGACGGTACCCCATGTTTTTGGCCACGGACGACCGGAGGAAATCGATCGACCGTTTTCCCTGAGTCTGATAAATTTGACAGGGATTCAGTATACCGAAAAATTTTGGTATACCGAATCAGGAGATTTCGGCATACCGAAGTTCCCTTCGGTATACCGAATCAGGAGATTTCGACATACCGAAGTGGAAAAACGGTATGCCGATTTTGAGTCCTGAACTGCATTGTTAAATGCATTAAAAATGATGATTAAATATGAATAAATACATAATAAATGTATGGAATGCATGGAATGACATGTAAGATGATGCATGTTAGTGTGTTGTTTTTAATAATGTTTCCATGAGTTTTTGAAGCTTGGCTTCTGTGTATGGATATGGATATGGAACCGTGTGAGGGGTGATTTCATGGTGTAAAAACCATGAAAGAATGTGTGAGCTTAAGGACTACAGGTAATGATTTGATGCATAATTGCATGTGATTTGCAAAGAGTTTTATGAATGGGAAATGGTTTTGTTAATTGTTTTGAAAAGACAATTGCATATGATTTTAAAGAGATGAAAAGATTTAGTAGGAACCACAAGAGAACCAGGACTTACCGACGAGGTAGTGAGACCTCAAGATAGGTCGTGGACGTGTCCTTGGTGAGTGTGGTTGCCGAGTTTGCGGTCTAGGGTAGGAACATTGAGACTGTGGTGGTACTGTAGGACCCAGGGTATGAGAGACCCGAACTACCTTCAGTGCCGGTGCTGTACGGGGTTGGGGTTAGAGTCCCCAGTTGCTCGAGCACCAGGACGTCCTTAGGACGTACTCCGTGCTTGTACCAGTGAAGGTACATTTTGAGGCTGCGGCCGCAGCCGGGACGGTTGAACTCCAGTACTGGGTGATTCACCGCGGCACTGCAGTGTGGTGTGGTGACATGGAATCCTCACCAGCTGCTTGAGGCCAGGTCGATCGCCTGTGGCCAGGGTGATGCGACCAGTATTGGAATTGAAAGTGTGGATTTTGTGTGTGTGAACTAGTTCCTAGTCCGATTTGTGGCAAATTGTGCCTATAGTTTTTAAATGATGTTTTGGACTAGGAAACTAGATGAAATGATTTGTTTCTCCAGTGTTGAGAATAAAGGTTTATAAAAGAGCATGAGGTTTTGAAAGAAAGAAAAGAAAGTTTGAAATACCATGTTTTCCATGTTTTCTGATTAAACATGTGGTTTTGGAAATGATTTGTCGTTTAGCTATTTATCTTCTTTAGCTGTACTTGAGTAGTTCTTGTACTGTTGTGTAGCACCGAGGTGTTACAGTAGTAAACAGATCTTGGACTGACTTGTCACCCTATCTCAGGGTAAATAACTGCTCATATATTTCACAAATCCTGGAGATGTTTTTTTCATGATCATATGTCAACCGAAGGGTATCCCAAATGTTCTTGGCTGGTCTAAGAGAAAGGACACAACGAGCAACTGCAGATTCCATACTATTCGCCATCTATGTGATCACAGCAGCATCATCAACTAACCAATCTTTATACGAATTAGACTTGACATCAGGTGGCGGATGAGTAAGATTTTTCAATTTCTTATGGGCCAACATGAACGTCTCAAAACTCTGGGACCACAGGAGATAATTGGGGCTCGAGAGTTTTTCTGAGGTACCACTGAGTCCTTTCATCAATAGATCACGAGATGCCATACTGATAAAGGGAACAAAACAAATGATGCACACAAAAATGCTGAAAAAAAACTACTCACCAACATGGCGGATTTGACGTATCCACAAAAAAAACACAGTCCGGAGACGTGAAGGAGGCCTAAAACATGGCCAAACACACTCAAATCACTTCACCAGAGGGTTGGACTGCCCATACATAGACAAAATGACATACGGGCATCACCGATCAGACCACATGGGCCGGTGATCCCGTGGGAGGGCTGTGGACGACTCGGGCTACTGGACAGTGGCCGGCGGCTGCTGCAAGAGGGCCGGAACAGTGCCTGCTGGCGGCAAGCTGGGACTGGACCGGAGGAGGAGTCGGCACGGAAGGGAGAGGAAGCCGGCTGTGCCGCCGGGTGGCCGGAAGTTGCCGACGGTTGGTCGAAAACGGCTCTACAGTGGCCGACGGCGGGTAGATCTAGGGTTTTTTTTTTGTTGTTTAGAGAGAAAAGAGAACCTATGCTCTGATACCATGTGGAGAGAAAAGAAGAATGTTTCATTAGAAGGCTTAAGTTACATATAAATAGGAAATTATGGTTTACCTGAGTAAATGGATACCATTAACCCACTATCTAGAGTAACCTAAGCAATATAGATACAACTCTAACAGATGGTTTTACACAGATGACAAGGCAAAGATTGTGAACAGACCTAATTTGCATTGGACATTACATAATAAGGCCAGTACAAGTGCTTGAAAACCTGATACAAATCCCATGTCCATGACACTGGATCTATGATTATGTACTCTTAACACGGCCACAAACACAGATCCAACTAGGATCCAAGTCACACTAGGTAAAAGATGTTAAAAGATGTCGTTACCTGTACCATGGGTCTCGGTTCCAGAGCGTATCTCTTCAAGAGTCATAACAGCGTCTTCTAAACCATTTTCTTTCACCTTATCACAAAAACAAGTCACTAAGCCCCATGAATACAGTTAGCTATTTCTGCTCTACAATTAAGAATTCTAAGCTAGCTTCAAGACTTACAAAATTTAAAATATAAATAGCCCACTCTTGAATACTTCGCCAAAGAATAAGACCTCTCTTGTGTCCTCTATCCATCCATTCTGCTCGACCTGAGACAAACAACGGAAAATTTCAGGAAAGCCCATTTATTTAAGATCAGGGAGAAAATTAAGCAATTTGTGTCAACTCATTAACTAACAAGATGCAGGAGAAATTCTCGTAAGGTGTGTGTTCAACAGACCTTCAGAGACCAAAGCTGAAAGAAATACCTCCTTTGCTTCATAATTGAGAGATCCTGTGAGCAGCAGATTATCTACTGTGAGAACAGTATGTGATAGCACACATAATGATACACACACCAGTACACCACCCTTTGATGATATGCACATTAGCTTGAATCAGCAATAATGGCAATTAGTCAGGTTCAATAAAAAGAAAATTACAGAGTAAAAGGTTGCTCCAAAAGCACTTGCATCATATTATCTTTTAGAGTATCATTATTGCATACAACCCAAATCAACCTAAAATTTGTATAAAAATGATTGAGAGAGTACACACAAATAACTACAAGAAAAAGGATCAAAACAAATACAGCTTACTTTCAATTTCAGGATTCAAGAAAAGAGGGAATTCTTCCTCAAGTCCAATTGTGAAAATCTTTTGATTTCTACAGTACTCAAGTATCAGTTCCTTCCACAGTTGTATCTGCTTCTCCCTTGTTTCTTTCACTGGTTGCAACCTATTATTGTCACATGGAATGCAAGATAAAATGGCTAATACTTGCAGTGGAGATAGTACAGTGGCAAAAGAGACCCATGTAATATTGAAATCATAACTTGTAGAGGTAAGTGATAACAATCATGTTTAGTATGCCAAAAGTACATAGAAAGTATTGTTTTGAGGGCTCAAGTACATCTTACTTTTTTACATCTCTCCTAAGAGTTGTTGTTTATATCAACAATAGAAACAATGTTATAGCCATTTATTACTTTCCATATGCCCTACCAACAAGTAAGCATGGACTTGAACATGGGCAAGGACAGGATAGCGGAAACCAGACAAGGAAATTTCTACAAATTTATGTACAACAATTACATGTTATGAGGAAATCTTAAGAAAATTTACTTATTTCAAATTACCTTTGACAAGTATGACATCATGTGTACAACAGCACTGTCCATTGGTGATTGCTCCATTGATGGGAAAAAGAAATCTCTACTTGTGACATATACATAATTGTCTTAAAGACATATTTTAATTGGATAATAAATGAGCCATGTATGCCAAATAAATGAAATAAAACATGCTCAGCCGTATCTAGAATCTCTTGCATTGTCTTCACCAAAAAGAAAAGGGCACTTATAGGTGTCCATGTCCAGCAAGGGTATGGCACTCCTAGAGAAGTGCTCATACTTCCTAGTCTACCTATGGAGGAATATACTGAGTGAACATGGTAAAATAAAAAATTGAAAGAAATCATTGAAATTGTCTTTTTTTGGAAAATCCTGAAAAAACTAAACTTAGTCTCTTGTCTCCATCAACAGTGGGGTTTATGCTCATTACCAAACTTAACTAACAAATGAAATAGCACTCAAGTCTATCTTTTTTTAATCAAAGGCTAAATCAATCCTATGAAGAAATATTATGCCAAAAAGGAGCCATAAAGATGAAGCTTCCCTGGAAGAGAAGAAGATGACATGCTTTGATAGAATTTCTTGTAGAATCAAGAACTAAGTTTTCCTTCTATACATGTCAGATCATGAATGTTAACTGCATTCAATCTATGTTTCCACTCAATTACAAAAAAAATAGTGTGTGTATTTGAAAATTATGGAAGCCTCTTACGTGAAGTAGGGTGGGTAATTGAAAAAGTTGGGCAGCTTGAAATTTCCTAGTCTCTGCATCTCCAACAACAACTTTGTGGTTTTGATCCACTACTTTCTTGCTCAACTGAAAAAATGAAAAATATTCAAAGACAGGAATACTCACAAACGAAAAGGAAAATTGCTTTCTGTGTCTTCTTTTTTTTTTTGAAGGAGAAGAACAAGAAGAGGGGAGTAGCATTTTCAATGAAAATCGAAAAAAATATATACAAAAACTTCAGACAATATGTTTAAAGAGAAAAGGAAAAATCAAACAGGGGATCTCCACATACAGTGGTATCTACATAATACCAAACCCAACCCCAAAAAATCAGAAGCCTCCAACAACTTGATACCAGAGAATTAACAAAGGCTGCCTCCATGTTAAAATAGGTTTATTCTGTTAAAGCCACACTCTCCAGCATTCAATGTAAGATATCAATTGCAGGTGGTGTTTCTTCTTGGGATCTTGAACTTCGAACTCCAAATCCACAAAGAAATACTGCAATCCTTCCACATTATTAAAAGCAATTTTAATGTGCAGATTCAATCCCAAAGAATGGCAAAAACGTTTCACAAATGAGCACTCAAAAAATAAGTGTGACTGATCTTCTACATGAAGCCTTTTCTTTGAAATATAAATCTTAAGTATAGATTTTCCAGATGATTGAACTTGGGACATCCAACCTAGTACCTATGCAAGTGCCATCCAATATCAAAGAGAAATTTCTTCAAGAAATAACCAACCACTTGGAAAAGAGTATAGCTTGTAGTGATTCTCTTTATATTTAATTTGGAGATTCTAAAGGAGAAAAATAAGGGGAAAAACTAAAGCATTGCTCGTAAATAGAGTAATGCAAGATGTCCTAGCGTAATAAAGTGAACATGACTTTCCAACAAAAAAAAAACAGGCATTTGAGTTATTTTAATGTAGCTAGCCATTGGACTAAAATTATATTTTTAGGTGATTTGATGTATACCTGCAAGGGAAACTCAAGCTGAACTTAGCAGAGGTAGAGAAATATCCTGAGTTGCATATTCAGAACATTTCAGGAGGGAACCAAGCATACATGGTTTTTCACAGCAAAGAAGGCTGATTTATGTTGGTGTTCACATAACATTGTTTTCAATGTTAAACCATTACAATTTTTTCTACAAAAATAGAAAGGGTTTGTGGTGATATTTGCTCTATGACCAAGTTCAAATATCCCATGCAGACTTCTTATAAATGTCAAACATCATGTACTAACCGATAGGTCATATCTTACATAATTTCTGGTTAAATGGCAATCTATAGGAGCAGGATTAGTAACACTAGAAGTGGGCCAGGATACACAAGTTCCTTTAAAGACAAGTCAGACAACAAACGGGAAACTAATCCGCAATCATGAGAAGCAGCGTAATTACAATAAATACAAGAAACATCGATTTGTTGTTTGTGAATGGGAGGTGCCATCCTCGATCCCCTCCACTTCCCCCACCCCATCAACCTAAACTAAACAATAAATACAAGATAATCGATCTGCCTGAAACAACGTTCAAAAGTGCAAGAAGAAGAAGAAGAAGAACAAGTTACAGCCACGTCTTCCAAAAAGCCTGCAAAGGAAAACAAGCTAAAAAGAAGAAGAAGAAAACATCTGAATCATAATTCACAACAGAAAGCATACAGAACATATTGCGGACCAGAGGGAAAGGGATGATGAGATTACAGATTGCACATTTATATGGAAATCGTCGACTAATTGGTTGAATTTTGTTTTGTTATTTGGCCAGCAAATGTGAGTTTTACTATGTACACAGAACGAATAAGGCAGAGGGGGATTTTTTATTACCCTTGAAGAAGCCGCGCTGTGTTGCTTGAGTCGAATGGTCCGGATATGATCGGGAGGGAGGGAGGGAGGAACTTGACCAACCCTACTCTCCCTTGTTATTGACAGTGACACAAGGAAAGCGCCGGAGGAGGAAGGGCGCGGGCGCCAGAGTGTGACGGGGTCCGGAGAAAGGGCGCAGATGAAGAGCGGCTGCTGGGAAGATGGGCGCGTCCGGTTTTTTCTTTTCTCGCTGATTTCGAATTAAATTTCTTACGTATCATCTACAATCAAATTTTCAAGGAGAAATGAATTTTTTTCCTACGAAAATGACTATTTGGACTATATTTTCGGGAAATTAATGAAATGTAGCAATCAATTTGTCAACATTAATTTTACGGACAAAAGGTTAACAATGTTCTAATATTATTATACTTTTCTATTATTATCTTTTCTCTCTCTTTTTTATTTTAATTACCACATTACTCTTCCTCCACCTAGCACCATTCCTCCTCATCCATCCCAACCGGCAAGAGGTCAGTCCTCTTTAACATAGCAGCAGGCTTTGTGACTCAAGCGGTAGCCTCCCTCCTACGGTGGTGACACAGTATCACTCCTTATCTATTAGTTCTTCCACACCACTGTACTTAGGTTTTTTGTGCATCCTCAACCAGTAAGCCTCCCTCCACTTTATTTATTTTCTTTGTCACAGGAGTCTTTAAAAATGGATTTCTTATTGGTTTTTCTTTGTTAGTCAATGGATACTCCAATGGATTCTCTTATATGTTATTTGAGGATTTTGAGTTCTCTTATAGGTTCTTCTTATGTTTTTTTCTCCCATACTCAACGGTTGCTACAATGAGTTGTCATTTAGATTATTTGAGGGTTTTGAGTTCTTTTATTTAGAAGATAATTAACATTTATAGTAACATTGTTTTTTTTTCCTACAAAATAAATTATTCTCGTAGCTTCTTCTCCCCTACTCAATGAGTGCTCAAATGGATTCTCCTTTAGGTTATTTGAGGGTTTTAAATTTTTTTTTAGAGGATAATGAACATTTGTACCAACATTGAAATCCTGTGTTGTGGTGTGGAATTTTTAATAGATTTTGTAGGCTTGCTCATTAGTGTAGACTGTTATCAGTTATTTTATAAATTGTTTATCTCTGTTTTATAAATTAACTTATTCTGTGAAGATTGTTGTTATAATAAGTATTAATGTGGAGAAAGATACTTCAAAGTTGGTTGCTTGTTTTTTCAGATTAGAAGGTAGAATGACCTATGTGAGCAGGAATATAAGTTTGGAGACTCTAGTTGGTTTTGCCTGTTCAAATTGGAAAGTGTTGTCTTAAGATACATGTCACTTAGTTAATTTAATATCTAGCGAGAAGAAATGTCGAATTACTATACTCTCTGACTTGGATGTTCAATATATGATCGACATGGCATTTGAACATGCACCACCTAACTTGAAAGTTTACGTGGAAGATATAACAAATTTGAATGACTTAACAGAAAGAACCTCACAGCCTTCTTAAGCAACTACTTTGAAAAAAGAAGATGATATAATTGGTGAAGATTGGATATATATTGAAGGAAGTCAACCAAAGAAAAAAGAGAAAATGGTTGATCTTTGGATAAACGAACTAATCGATGTTGGACAAGAATTCATTGATGTAATAGCTTTTCGTCGTGCCCTTTGTAGATATGCAATTGCTTGGGGTTCCAATTTCAAGTTTATGAGAAATGATCCGTTACTGCTAAATGTGTCGAGGAAGATTGCTTGTGGAATATTTCTTACCAGACGAGTTTCGATGCGTGGAACATTTGAAATCAAGCAATTTTAAAAGAAACATGCTTGTAGTGGGGCTATTGCTACAATGGATCATCCTAGAACATTCAAAATGTTGGTGGCTAATATTGTTAAAAGTAAGTTGAAAAGTCATCTTTTATATAGAACTTGTAATTTAAAGAAAGATATAACTAAAGAATATGGTATTGGGATTTTGCATCACAAGGTATGATAGGGCAAAGAGTTGGCAATGCAACGTATGTATAGTGAAGAGAAACACTCTTTTAATAAAATGAGATGGTATTGGGAAGCGGTTTTGAAAACTAATCCAGGATTCTACTTTGATTTGGACTATGACGGTGAAAAAGGTAGATTCAAAAGAATGTTTTTGTCATTTTATGCATCCATTGTTGATTTTGAATTTAGTTGTAGACCTCTTTTATTTCTTGATGGAACATTTTTGAAAATGAAATATCTTGGTGTCTTACTTACTACTATTAGTGTTAATGGTGAGAATGAAATATTTCCTTTGACGTTTGGGATAGTGGATGCAAAAATAAATGTCAATTGGGATTGGTTTATCAAGAATTTGAAAGAAGTTGTTAATCCAAATAAACAAATTACATTTATTTCTGATAGATGGAAAGGCTTAAGTACCACAATACCAAGAAATTTTCAAAATTCCTACCATTCTTATTGTTTGCGTCATTTGGAAGATAATTTTAAAGCTGCTGTTCTTCAAGGTTGTAATGCTGCGACAAAGGAGAATATATGCAACAACCATAAGTATAGTTGGAAACTGTTATTTATTATCGAACAAATTTATTTTATGCCATACACAAACTACTGATTCTTGTTCTACACTAGGCTTCCTTATTGACTCTAACATCTGTATTTTTTTGCCAAAATGTTGTTTAGGTTGTTGAACTTTTTTTAAAGGAATTGCATACTCATGTAGAGAGGTTGATTTGAAGGCCAATTATGATAAATTAGCATGAGAATCCCAACGTGCAAAGGAATTTGTTGATGCATCTGGTATGCATCATTGGTCAAATGCAATGTTCTAATGTGAGTGTTATGGAAATATGTACTCAAATGTCACTGAATCTTGTAATGCTTGGATCCTTGAAGCTTGATATTTACCAATATGTGAGCAAATAGACCACATACGAGTACAAATAATGGAAATATTTTTAAGATGGAAAATTCAATCTAGCAAGTGGATGACTCACTTATGTTTTGGTGTGGAGGAAAAGCTTCAAGCCAATATTATACGTAGTCGAGGTTGGAGATGTGTCAGATCCTTACTATATTTCCTCATAGATGTTCATGTTGATTCTTCATGTCAAGTGAATCTAGAGTCTTAGGGTTGCTCTTGCAAAGAATGGAGAGTTTTTCGACTACCATGTTTTCATGCATGTGTCATCCTTCAATTTGTTGGTAAAAACATCTATGAATTTTGTTCTCTTTACTTTATTTCAGAGATGTATCGTTTAACTTATGATAAAGCTATATATCCTATACCGAGGATTGAGAGTGTAGACACCCCGTATGCTTGCAATTGGACTTAACCCTAACCCTAGATTTATACCCTAAACCTAAACCCCATACTTAGCACTAAACCCTAAATCTAGACAAAACTGTAGGATCGAATAGCTCCTCTAGAGGGGGGGTGAATAGAGAATTAATACTTTTTAATTACTTAGATTGGTTTTTACAGATTAACGAAAAATTTCATACAAGGAGATTATTTAACACGTATAAACAAGCTTAACTACTCAAGCAATCGATGTAACATATAAGAAGAGGATGAGAGCAATTGATGTAGACAAGCAATTTATAGTGGTTCGGCAACCCAGCCTAGTCCACTCCTTAAGACCCTCTTGAGATTTTTCCCTTATTTAAAATAAA
>JAMKQA010029822.1:0-18765 GCA_024699735.1 Posidonia australis
TTTGTGTATTTTTATTCCTTGACTTGATATTCTATAATGCATACATAATATATAGTTTATGCTTATTAGGATAAAAATCATTGAATCAAATTATTTAGATCAATAAAGAGAAAGAGAATAAATATGATCATGCATTCTTAATTCTATATAAATGAATTCCAAACCTTAAATATATTTTAATTGATTTGATTGCAATCTCATAGACTGATGCTAGAATTTTCTTTTCACATTAATTTCTCTCAAATCTGTTTCAATAATTGATAATAAATCTTTATTTTTAAAATACTTTTTCCTATAGGATTGATCTTTACTTACATACGTACAACATAATACGTCGTGTACTTGTAGTTAGTTAAAAAAAATTACATCAACAATTTTTATAAATTTCAACGGTATACATGCAACTTCCTCTTTTATTTTGGATTTTTTTTCCTTAAGCTTATGTGGGATTTTTTTCACGGTTGCTTTATGTACTTTATTGGTTTATTTTCTACGTAAGCACTGCATCTTTTTTTCCTGGTTTATCGAGCCTGCTCAATAAAGCCTTAAAAGGATGTATGACCACCGCAAACTATTGTAGACTACGCCAGAAAAATTAACAAACCGAAAAGAAATGTCAATCGCTGTGACACTTCGCGACAAAATTAACCGGAAGAAACATCAAATGACCGTATGAGTGCATATTAGATGTATGAACTCTAATTTTCATATTATTATTTTTAACATTACAGGTTTAATTATCCTACTTCAAAAAACATGTATTCAAATTTTCAATAAAATCTAGCAATACCTTTTTCATCTGAAGTGCCAGTGCCTCTTAACATTTCAACCAATAAAAAAACACTTTAATCAACTGTAAAAAAAAATATTAAAAATGTGAAATTAAATATCTTGGAGACCAGAAAATAGATAATAGAATCATAATTTTAAAATTGTAGAATAAGTACTAAAAATGACTCATATCTTTCAAAAAGAAATAACTCATAAATCTTCCAAGAAAAAAGGCTCATGCAACAATTTAGCTCTATAATCTCATATATCCCGTCCTTTTTCTCAACAGCAAAATCATGCCTCTCCCTCCATGACAAAATCTTTGCCCAAACAAAGACTAACAGCTAATAGATAATAGATACTATTCTTATAGCATCTTCATAATCTTAGTCGTCTTTTATTTAAATATATTTATATCAATTAGAAAACACGTTATCAATCTTCATACCGACAAGGGTTACCATAGGAGATAACAGAATATGCATTAATAAATGTTTATCCATTTCCACAGCTAAGCTTCTTGGTTTGATTTCTACTTCCTAAAGCTAATGACCCTCGAATAAAACTAAATCCATGGTACATTGTGCTATCTAGAATCACAATATATCATTTCCCGTACTAAGCAAGTACTGAAGGATTTCACCTACAAATGGAAAAATGTAAAGCCCTCCCAACAGTTCAGAGGTTGGTAAGCTGAAAAAGACAACAAAATGGAAAAGGAAACCATGCCAATCTAGGACCATGCAAAAACAGAAAGTGTCGTCTAAAGAATCCAACCCAAATTTAGCCTACGTCCTTTTCCTCCACCAGAAGTATCAGTGACTGCTCGCCTCTGTTGACCCTGCAGGCTCTTACTAGTCGCACTTGATGTTTCTGTAGATCCTTCTCACAAACAGGGTAGAACCGAGATATCCCACAGCACCTATATTATGTGAAGAATGACAAAATTATTTACTTTTAACAGTGCAATAGGGCATGACAGAAAAAAGAAGAAGCATGATTAGTGGAAAATATTGAAGTTGAAGTACACACCGCAGAGGATTCCCAGTCCCAGACAAAACATCAGTGTGTAGCCAAAATAGAAGCTCGTCTGGAAAAAGCCAGACATCTTAGTCTTCACATAGTAGTAGTATATAGAGTACAAGTAAACATATCCGGCCGTTGAGGCTGCAGAGAAAAATGAGGTCCACTGCCAGTGGTAATTCTCAGCATTCAGCAAGAAATACGTGCCCACAATTGTGACGCAAACGGTAACAATTACAAGGATGATGAAGACCAATAACATGAATCCATAAACATAATACACCTGCCAAGAAAAAACAGAAAACAAAGTCAGAGTCAGATCAATGTTCCAATATCAGCCTTGTCCTTGACAAGAACCAACAGCTGCTCTAGCGTGGGTGTGGTACAGGATTGTGAGACCTATCAGAGAAAGGCATGGCAATTTAGATTTAGGGGGGAGAAAGGAACCCAACCTATTAGTAATATAATATAAGGAAAATAAAAAACAAATACTAATTTCAAAATATACATATATATTAGTAAATTTTTAGATAGGGCCGACCCTACTTAAGAATAAGTAGGGCCCTTGCATTTTTTTAGTAAACCATGTTGTGTTTCATCCATAAATTATTGAAAAAACAATTTCAGTATTTACTCAAAAAATTCACACTAAATATTGAAATTATTTTATAGTAAACTGTCAATTAAATATACATAGTTTATTGAAAATATGCATAGACTAACTTATCCTTATGTAGAACCAATCCTGATCATTACTATATATATTGAATCGGCTATTGAAAGATTTTTTTATTATAGGCACCTTGTAATTCCAGAAGGATGTGAAGACAAAGTACATTTCAATGAATATGCTGCCAAAAGGAAGAAGCCCACCCATCAAGGAGACTACAGACGGTGTGAGGTACCACTTTTTCTCAGGAATTGGACGTGGAATTGTCTTCACACGACAGGGATTATTTGGAGCACCACTCCAGTTCCTCCCTACAACAGTACCAAGAAGTGCCAAGGGGAATGATATGAAAGCCCAAATTACAAAAACTACCACCATTGTTCCAAAAGGAATGGCTGCTAGTGATCCATAGAAAATCGCAATGGTGTTCAGTATGAACCCAATTCCAAAGCACATAAATGGGAAAAGGGTTGCCGAAAGAACCATGGACTTAATCCAGCTTTTACCTGCCATCATGTAAAGATAAGGACATACTAAGAAAATTACAAGACAAATGAGAAGGAAAACAGCATTTTAAACTTGAAAAAGACATCAGATGAACTTGGGCATGAATCAAACTGCAGTTGACTGCATCTATTTTCATAACATCTTAGCCCAATTATGATCAAGTGCATCTAGCATATAATCGACTAAAACGAAATGTGAACATGACCCAATGTCCAGAATTATAACAGCTTGTGAGAAAAACAAAGAAAGATACAATCAAAAGAGCACGAGTTAGGTGACAATACCGCCATTCCTTGAGTAAAGTCCACCACTCACATAACCTGAGATAAATGAAGTGAGAGCGTAACACACAATAAAAGTAGTGACAATTGCTCCCCGTCTGGCCAAAAAAAAGAAACCAGATGTTTGAGAATATTTCATGCAAAATTAAAGTCAGGATACTCAAGGTATAGAGAGGCCAACGCAACTAGAAGTCATGTGATTCTTCTAGAAGGATATTAAACATATTGATCCATGCTAATAATGTTTGCTAATACATGATAAAGTAACACCCATGAGTATGCCATGAATATTAACCTATTAGACCAAGATTTCATGAGCTGCCAAGGAAATAAAAGATCAAAAGGATTTGTATTCACTAATACTTGTAAATGTGACAATTTTATTGCTATATCATTTAGGTAAAAATCGATAATGTAATGTGATTCAACTATTTACATGCTGCTCACTGAAAACTGCAAATACTCAATTATATATGTTTGATGGATTTGCACAACAGAAGCACAGGCATTTAAAAGTCAATGACCAAGAAACAAGATCAAGTCACAGAGATATTTGTATGGAAAATTTATGACACTAGAATAAAATTCATGAGATACATCATATGGTAAAGATTTGGGAATGATTGATCAGTTTGGCCATTACACCACAGACAAGAAGACAGAGAAACAGTTGAAGCCAAAAAACTTATCCAAAACGGTATGATGAATTATGACTATAATCAAACCACCAATATGAATTGCATTACAGTTAAACAAATCAATCTTCTTTCAATAATAAAGTTTTACAAAAAAATGTGTCCATAAATTGCAAAAATCAACAAGAAAAAATTTATAAACATACCCAATGTAAAGCATCCCGATGATTGCCAATAAAATGACAAGGAGAACAAGCATCGCTAGCTGAGCACCTGTACCAACAACTGCTGAAAGAACAACCAAATTCCGAGGAGGTCGGAAGACATCCCCATGAACAAGCTTCCAGCCTGACTCCTCACTCACATCTCGTTCCTGAATTAAAAAATTATAAAGATTAATTTGGAAGTTAATTGACGTTGTAAAGAACTTGAACTAGAACACTATAGATAAGTTAGCTACTTCACTTCAAGAAACAAATGCTTGTGGATTGTGAAACAAGCAAAAGGTTAACACAATTGTGACATAATTAAAGAAACAAAGAATGCCTTTGTGCAGAATAAATGCACTCTGCTCCATCAATGGATAAAATAATACAAAAGAAAAATAAATAAATTTACCAAACTCTCCAGATCATCATCTTCACGAGCATATTTTGCATAGTCATTTCTAAGAGTTCGCATCAGAATCATTGATACAAGGCCAGTGAGGAAAATAACCATCATAAAGGAATTGAAGATAGAAAACCAATGAATCTGCACATTCAAGACAATAACAGGGTGAGCATAATGTCCATGTGCACATAGCTATAAAACCACGTGCAAAAGTCTTCTCTGAAAGTGTGAAAATATTGAAATGTTACTACTTTATTTTACATGCAGTGTATAACTACCATTCAAGGATATGCTTGATGAACTACCACATGGAGTAGATATAGTTAAAAATCGCAATAATAAGCAAGTGGTAGCTGCAAAAACAAAAGATAAGATTGTTTGGCCAAGAACAGTGGGTTCACCTGGTGCTCAAAGAAAGGGTAGTCCAAGTAAACATCAAAACGTCGAGCAAATGTTATATTTGTTTTAATCCACCTTACGGAGTATGTCATGTCTATTGTTCTTCCGACTTCTAAAAGCTTAGGGCCCTCTTGTGTAAGATTGACATGAATAATCTGCAACAAAACAAGGATTTAAATCCAGGAAAGGATTTGTATGTTAAGCATAAAACATTTTCATAGAGATTGCAAAAATGGGAACCTGATCACCATTGTATTTAATAACAATATCCTTGTGAGTGAAAAGAAAATGCTTGTTATCATTGTTTTTGTCCAACCGTGCCTCACCAACAAAGCCTGGCCACACATGAGCATCGGTTGAAAAAAATTCAAAAAAAAAAAACATAAGGAAAACAAATGAGCACAGAAGTAACAAGAAAACATACCCCACAATGGCAGATCATCTGAAGATATCACAAAACATACCACAAAGGGAAAAAGTATATAGTTAGCATTTGACAAGCATAGACAGAAAGCAAAAATATGCATCAGGTAAAAGAAATTATATATAGAATTCTTAAGTGCTTCAAAAGATGTAGTTAAGCACATACCCATGAAGAATTCAAACCAATATGAGCTCTCGATTGCATTTTTGAACTGTGTGACTTTTGGTTCATCAAGCTCAATCGAACAAATGGAGCCCTTGTCAACAAGTTCTGTCAAAGTAAATTCCATCTGAATAAAATGTGCTTCATATTCATATTCATTGCATCAATACATTAGACCAAGCACTCCTATTGCACAAGGACATCATATATAAAAATGATATACGTAAAAGAGGGAGATGTACTCTGATATTTAATTTCAATCTGGCTATCAATGAGTTCATTTCCACCCAGAACCTCCCCAAGACCACCCCATTTGTGAGCAGGGTTCTCAAGTGGCTGGCAAAACGGAAGGCTGTAGTAGTTATATGTTTCTTGTGGATTGTTATATGGGCCAACCTTGTTTACCCAGAGTTTCACAGAGTCTTCGGGATTATACTGCAATAAGCAATAAGAATTGTTAAAGTTTACTGTGTTAAACCTACGATAAAGCCATAATCAAGTTAAGTATTAAGGCACACCAAAAGACCAACTAAGAGAAAATTCAGTGTGAGTTCCATGTATTTTACGAAGCAAAAAATTCCCTATGGTAATTTCTCATGCAACCATATTGTTTTCTGCAGAAGATATTCCGGATACTTCTATATCTATAATTAGATACGGCAGACACGTATTGAACATAAAAGAACAAAATAAAGGGAATGGCAAGACAAGATATGCATCCAAACAAATCAATCCCTACATTGTCTTCACAAAATTGGCAGTTTTGAAAGTATTTAGACAAAGTTAAGAATCTGATCAGCATGAAGCAAAAATCCGTGATGCCACCACACAAAAAGAAAACGAAAACAGAGAAAGCTTTGTATAATTTGCATGCTTGACGAAATTGAATTGCCCCTAACTCTTCAGCAAACAACACTTCATTTGCAAATCTAATGTTCAAAACGAATCCAATCTCATCCAACATTAATCGAATCAGATTCAATTCCTCCACTAAACCAAGCCACCAAAGAATCTAAACAAGGATCTGCTAAGATATCCTGCGCAAACAATGTCAACGAGGAAACAGCACCAAGAAAAATCGATCCTCCCCCAGATCTGGCGATCGGAACATTAGCCAATCCCCACCACCCCGACCAGCAAAATTCCCATATTTACACAGCAGACCCGAGCACAGATCTGGCCAACACCCCGCCAGATCCTCCGGTCTCAAGAACCTCCACAGCGCCAAAACCACCACCCAAGGCCAAATCAGGAAGGAAGAAGACAAGACTCAAGACAGACAGCGGAGCTCCCAGTGCCACCGTACCTTGTGATCGGACTCCGACGCCGACACGAGGACGACGAGGAGGGAGAAGAGGACGGAGCGGGCGGCCAGAAGCATCTCGGCCTGCGAGATCTATTATCCTCCTCCTCCTCCTCCTCCTCTCGAAGGGGGGTGGGGTAAGCGGAAGTAAGCGAGCGACAGAGAGAATCAGAGAAGGCGCCCAGACACAGTGCAGCCGCAGCTTGCGTCCTCGAGTTTCCTGACCTGGGATTGTTAAAACCGCTGGTGTCGTCCGGTTCCACAGGTCCGGGTTAAGATTTAAATGGAGATCGAAGTTGTGCAGTTGTAGGTAGCAAAGCGTTAGTGCATAACACCTTCGCTTTCGTTTTGTTTTGGTTTTTTTTCTCTTTGGTAATTTGGTGGGAGTGGTGTTTGGAGGTGTTGACTGTCGTTGCACACTTGCGCCGAAGAATTGTCTGTTTGTCTAAAAAATTATTAGTTACCGGCATGTGTCCTTTAGTGCATTACGATTTCACCCTCGTATCATCTTCTCGAAATTGTAGTTATACCACTTCAGTAAAAAGGAATAAAATCAACCAATTTACCAGAGGTTGATTTGTTGATTTCATAAATTAAAAGATTTTTTATGTATTTTTAAAAATTCTTCACAAGAATGATAGTAATTTTAATTGAAGTATTACTTTCAATTTTAACTTACGGGCGAATGAAGCAGTGTATCAATATCTTACATGAAAGATTATCAATAGGATGAGATGAACTCACTATCCTATCTAATCAATCCATTATTATAGAATACAAGTTGAGAAATCATGCACGTTAGACCTATTAACTCATAACTTGTTGATCTAAACTCTTAATAAATTAGATAATGAGTTGGATATATTACTCAATCTTTTAACCTATTAACCCATTACAATAGGATTTTTTGGTTATTTTGCAAAATTAAAGAGAACTCTAAACCTATCTTTTGAACATTATTGTTTTAGTATTTGAAATATTTTATGTATGTTGTTTTCTCTAGGAGGAACATGAAATTTGTGTACTTTTTAGTGACTATTAATTACCTTTTGTTTAGGATTGCGAATTCTAATTGCATTGCATTCGATGAACAACTCAAGATCAGTTTGTTAAAGGCTTAGCACAAGGTTGGCTCATTTATAAATGAAACTACTCGACGTGATTATAGACTCATTAAAATAAACAAGCAAATCTTGAACATTGTCTACTCGACTTGGCTCGATTAAAGCTTGTTTAATGATATTTATAACTATTTTTAATATTATAATATATATCTTACAAGGGTCTCTTTGTAAATTTACATACTTAAATACTTACAAAAAACCTAATCCCCACATCTTTTATCATACCATCAAAACCTAAATCCTCAACTCCTCTAACTTGTCAAAAGCCAACAACAACACCCTTGGCCTCTCTAGTAACACCTCCAGCCTCCTAAGTGGCACCTTTCCTGATTCTCAGTCTAGTATGCCACCTTACCATTATGTCATTGTGCCACCACATCACCATGCTACCACCAACACCTTTCTCGTTACAACTTTGGAGCTTCTCCACTGTGTCATCACTCCACCAATACCTTCCTTGTTGGAGCTTTTCATGCACCAGCACACCACTTACACCTTCCCAATCAGATCTTCTATGTAATGATCTAAACCTTTGGTGGCAATTTCAACCAACTTTTTAGTCTGAAGTTCTGGGTCTTCCGCATATGACTACTGTGGACTACCACCATGTACTGCCACTGCATGTGACTATTGTGGTTTGTTGGTGTGGTTCTCTAACGTGGATTGACTACATGGGAATTTCAATATTTTAGACCCATGACTAAAGCTGCATTTTGCAGATTCAGCGTCACAATCGAGTTTTGGATGTTGTATTCTTATGTCCTAAGTCTGAGGTACTATGTGGACCCTTGTGGAGGTCCTGAGGATTTGTTTCGGGGTTGTGGTAGTTTGTTGGTATGTCCTAGTAGTTGATCTCCCTTCACACAAGCCACTTGAACTATAAGAGGTCGTGTGGCCATTAGTTCTATGTTTGTAACCCAGCATGCATGTGATAATGACTTGGAGGATGCTTGTCGTGTGGTATTAGAGTCAATGCACGAGTTTGCTGAGTGTGGGACTTGTGGTTGGGCGCATGCACTTATGACTACAAACGAGTGCTCGAGTTCATCCTGGGCTCGTGGCTTTTGAGGGGTGGCCTACTCCCATCTTTGTTCGAGAGCATGATGAAGAGGAGGCAAGGGTATGGGAGGATTCAATAGCCTCTTTTCCTTTTCCTTCCTTTCCCTTTTCTCTCTTCCCTTTCCTTATTCTTCTTTCTATTTCTCTCTCCTCCTTCTTCTTATATAATGACAGAGACAGAGAGAGGGAGAGATAGACGAGAAGCAGAGAGTGGAGAGATAGTAAGGGAGGACGAGAAGAGCTGATCGCCACCATCGCCTTGTTGAGGAGGAACAAAGGAGATCCAAACCAAGGAGGAAGAGGAAGAGAGGCCATCATCACTGTCATTTCTTCGTCGATCAAGGTATACACTCCCTATTATGATGATAGGGATCATAATAGTGTGATTTTGGTATGTGAATGTCTTAGTGTTTTTTAAAGGATTTATGGCCATTTATTGGCCATTAAATGTTGTTGTCGACCACTATTGAGGTGAATAATGACCATCGGCTTTGATTTGTGATTTCTTATAATCTGCTCATCGAATCGTTGTGTTTTTTTAGTGTGGTGGAATCTGTGTACTATGGAAGTTGTAGATTTTATTGTGCATGTGCACAGTACCCGTGAGTTTTGGTTTGTGATTTCTTACCATTCGTTCAACCAAAATGTAGATCGTCCCGAAATCTTCATTTTAGTATATAGTTTGCAATATTTAGCTGTCTATGCTGAGAATGATTTCAACTCCTAGTTTAGCTAATTTTTGGGTTGTTTGAGGAAGACGAATAGTGTTTTAGCCCCTCAAGTTTGTGTGAATTACTTTTAGATCATTATACTTATGTTAAATTTGTATTTTAGTCCTTGAATTTTATAATAATTACTTTTTAGCCCTTGAGTTTGATGGAAGTTACTTTTTAGTCCTTGATTGCATAAATTACATTTGAACTCTTAGGGACTTGTTTTTGATAATTTCTAGTATATTTAAGGTTATATTAACCTTGTAAGTAACTATGGCATAATAATAATTAGGAAAATCATTAAAAATGATTTAGGAATTGTCTAAAATAAATTAACAAGATCTCAATAGACTATAGTTTAAAATAAAAGACTATATGACATAAAAATACTAAGTTTTTCTCATAAATAGATTAGATGGACATTAGAGTTTATATTTAACTCTAGGATTAGATGTTGGGGTTAGTTTTGGTGTGGTGCACTGAATAATGTATTCAATAGCACTATTTGGGTATTCAACAATGAGTTGACTATGGCTTATGTGAGACACAAGTTGATAGGTGTCTTACATTTTGGCACCAGAACCTAGGGTTCTAGTGTGTTTAGTATTTAAAGTTCAGTCTTGTAAGTTAAATGGGGCTTCAAGACCATTGGTTTGGTTGTTGTGTGGGTTCTTCTAGGTAAACTATATGCCCAAAAGGTGCCTTTATTTCCCTGTATAGGTGTGGTTTGGGTGTTTTCTTGGGTTATCATCATGAGTTGAGTGTAATGTGATGAGCACATTATTATCACATATTTCATGTTTCATATTGATTTATTTTGTATATAAATAATGCTTCTCTATAGGTGTTTTATGTAATGTATACAAAAACTTAGGTTTGAAATAATTGGAGGAGAAATTACGTAAAATGGGATCACTTCTAGAAGAATAAATTGAGATCACCAAAAGATTTGTAAGGATTACAAAATAAAATCTTTGAAGAATATTTTCAAATGCATGATTGGATCATCAAGAAATGGTGGACAACTAAAACGGACTAAAAATTTTAAAAAGATCAACACTAATGCTCCAAGATTTTCGAAATATTCCTTTTCGTTATTTCTTTTCAAATATAAGAAATTGTAATTGTGTAGTGGATTTGTTTTCGTAGCAAGACAACACCCTTGAGTCTTTATATACACATGTGTTGTAAGGGAAAAGGGGGAGTTTTTGGGAGAGGAGTTTTTAGAGGTTTTAGTGCAATCAAGTTGAAGCTTTTTCATCTCCTTTTTGTGTTAACTCCAGTACCTCTTCTTATGTAACTTCTAGGTTATATCAATAAAGATTTAGTTTTTCTGTTAATCATGTTTTGTATATCTTCTACTTCTTCTTTTTTCTTGTGTTATGTTATCTTCATGAGTAGCTAAATCTTTAGTTTTAGGGTTGAGATGAAGTTTATATCAATTGGGATGTTAAGATTAAGTTTTTCTTTTTCTTGTGTTTTATTACTATGATTATGTAGACTCGATGCATATTACATAGCTTACTTATCATTCGATAAACTTTAATAGGCTAATATTGAATTAATCTTTTTAGCCTATACTTAGGGAAGAATGAATTGGAGGTCATGTATATAATCTCAAATCTATCATATATTATTTGATTTATTTGGTTATATGTAGTTTTATTCCTTAATTGATATTATATGATGCATTGCATATAATGTATGCTTGTTAAGGTAAAAATCATTTAATCAAATATTGAGATCTAAAACAAGAGATAGAATAGATTTAATCATGCATTCTCAACTTCACATAAATGGATTGGAAACCTTAGATTTTAATTAATTTGATTGCATTCTGATAGTCTAATTCTAGCTTTTAAACATCAACTCTACTAAACCTTTTCAATAATTGATAGTTAATTTTTTTTTAAAACTCTTTTCTCTTTGGGATCGACTCATACTTGCCAACATGCTACCTTGTACGTCATGCACTTGTGGTTATTTAAAATTCACATCATGATGTTCTAGAACTCAGATGCTCCCAAGATATGGCTTTTTGGGTTTGATAGAAGAGTTGTCGAGACTGTGCTTTTGTGTAGTTTTGATTCATAATTTTCGTGTTGTTTTTTATTACGATGTTTCATAGCGCTCTTAAGGTGTTATTTAAAAGGATTTCAAAATGGTTTTCAAAAGAATTTTAAAAAGGAAATGCATAGTTTTGCAAAGGTTTTGAAAAGAGTTTTCTGTAGTTTTCTATAGTGGTGGACTAAGAGATCAGATAATCGTGTTGTCAAGACTAGAGGACGTTGACCACATTCTTGGTTGGTCAAGTATGTCACTTAGGTTGAAATCTTGAGACCAAAAGAGTGAGGCAAGTATTCATCGGATCCTAGATGTATAAATGTAACACCCCACAACCATAGAGTGCCACTGTAAAGCTAATCTAAGTTTGAGTCCGCTAAATTAGCAAGAGTAGGAATTTAAAATAAAATAAATACTAACTATTACCCATACTTGTGTGCGACTAGAGGCTCCCAAAAAAATGCAAGCACCGAGACTAACTGCACCCCAACTCAACACCTGAAACCAAACAACTGAAACACATAAGTGACAATTACTAAATCACCTAGTACGCGTCCCAACAAAAACAAATAGCGGAAAACGACTAAAGCTTTAAATCTTATTACCAAAATAAAACTCTATCATCATCTCAGGAAAACTATCCAGTAAAATTCTAACTTGGATCTTAATAAAACTCGGGCTAAAATTCTAAGGAAGCCTCTTTCAAAGAAATCTTGGAAATCATGTATTTTCAAAACTCACTTTCTTTTTTGAAAACCATGCTCTATTCTATATATCTATGGAAAACTTCTCTGAGACTAGGTTCCAGTCTAAATCTCAAATCTTAAATCTTGCAAAACATAGAAACTGGCTAGAACTAGTCCTATAACATTATTTTTATCTTGGCTAGAATCTGACTAAAACTCAGAACTAAAACCAAGCTCGATTCTAGCCTAAAACTTATTTCTGAATCTGAAATCTAAAAACCTCCTTTTCTGGTGTCACCTTGATTAGGGGTGACTTAGCCACAATCGAAGAAGAAGGCATCAACCTTGATCTCCTACACTACTATGGTGAAAGTCCCTATGCAGGTGTAGAAACCTTGATTTTGCGGTCACTTGACAACCGGCTCCACTAGAAAAATGCTCTGATTGCGACCACCGAAACCCCCAATTTTCAAACCTAAAACCTAAACCCTAGCTCCACCAAAACACTCAAGCCTACACAAGCCCAATCAGGCCCACACTAGTCCACTTTAACCTAATCAAAGCAAAAAACAATAATTGAGAATTAAAACCAAACAAAATTCATTTAAAACACCTAAAATCCAAATTAATCATACAAAAAACCCAATTAAAATCAAAATTGAGTAAAATCCACTTAAAATCCAATTAATCAAATGAAAACCCTAATTAAGATCAAAATTAAATAAAATTCACTTAAAATCCAATTAATCAAAGGAAAACCATAATTAAAGTCAAAATTAAATAAAATTCACTGAAAATCCAATTAATCAAATGAAAACATTAATTAAAGTCAAAATTAAATAAAATCCACTTAAAATCCAATTAATCAAATGAAAACCCTAATTAAGATCGAAATTAAATAAAATCCACTTAAACCCACTTAAAATCCAATTAATTAAGTGAAAAACCTAACTAAAGTCAAAATCGATTTAAATCATTTAAAACCTTAATTAATTAAACCCAAAACCCTAATTAAAATCCAAAACCCCTAAATTAAACTAAAAACCCTAATCAAAATCTAAAACATCTAATTTAAAACCCTAATTAAAATCCAAAACCCTTAAATTAAACTAAAAAACCTAATTAAACTAAAAACCTTAAATTAAAACTCTAATTACAACACAAAAGACCTAATTAAACTAAAAACCCCAATTGAAATCCAAAAACCTAATTAAATTCAAAATCCTAATTAAAATCTAACAATCCTAAAACCCAAAAAGAATTAAAACCTTAAAAACCCCAAAATAATTAAAACCCTAAAAAACCCTAATTTAAAACCCTAATTAAAATCACAAGACCCTAAAATAACAAAATCCAAAAATCATTTAATCAAACTTTCAATTAAAAACCAAAGTCACAAAATCAAGAATCTAATTAAAATCATAAAACCCAAATAAAACTTAAAATTAAAACCCTAAAATCCCTAGAAAATCCCAAAACAAAAACCCTAAAACAAGTCCCAATTGCCAGGCCCACTCACAGCCCATACACCCATTCACATTTCACAATCAACGAACTTTATAAAGTTAAAAATAATTCCGACGACCCCTGATTTTTCGACGACAACTCCAGTGATATCCCGAGGTCTTCGGAGCAAATCCCTGGACACCGTAATCTTCGGTCAATCTCCTCCAGCCTACGCCCAATCCAACAGCGCTCATCCGCTAAAGGGAGGAGGATCAACGACCCTGGAAAGCCTCGCCAGTGTATAAAGCCCGTCGCCCTTGGAACCTGTTTGGGACCCAGAGAAAACCCCTCGAGCGCCCCTTGGAACCCTAGACTTTCCCCGCATTCAAAGCTCTTCTTCCACCCCTTTTCCGCAATCCAGAAGCCTCAGCCGTCGTCACCGGAGCGACCAACTAGAGGAGCCCTGCCGTCGAGCGACACCAGGGAGACAGCTCCGCTCACCAAGTATTCCTCTTTCCCTTCGTTTTCAATCTAGAGCATGCCCCATAGGTCTAGTGAATTTCCCTAGCTACTTAGGTCGCGTTTCGGCAGGGATGTGCCCCTAGTACGTCGTCGACCCCCTTCGGCGATGGGTTCCCTATCGTCGGTGAAGCCTTAGGCTTCCCGATGCCAGGTGAGGCCCCATGGGCCTCTCCTCCCTTCTCCTCTTCCTTCCTCCTCCCTCGATCCCTCTGCTCTAGAGGAGTCTCCTAGATGTTCACGACCAGCGGCCTCCATCAACCGTTGATCACTATCGTTGACCTTTGCCGTAGAATCGACCAGGGATCTCTAGGTGCCCCGCTCCGCACCACTGCATCAGGGAGCTTTGCCACGTCGCCAAGAGTCCCTCCAAGCACCTGCGTCGCCGTTCCAGGCCCTAGAGCCTCATCCCCACTACCGTCTCGATCGTCGTCGGAGGCTGCGATGGGGGGGACACCTTAGGCTGCGATGGGGGGGACACCCGGTCCACGCCGATGCTTCCCAAAGCCTCGCCGTGACTCCCTAAAGCTCTCCCAGTCCTCGTCGCACCGCTCCAGCTGCTGCATCACCGCCAGCATCCTCCTCGTCGTCGTCTTCCCCATCGCTAACAGGCCACCACGCCAGAGCCAATGGTGGGGAGGGCCTCTCAAACCTCCCCAATCCTACCCACCATGCCTGAGAGCTCCGCTGCATCACCCTCGAGCTCCTCCCATCGTTGCCCGCCTTTCTTCGCCACCGTGCCACTGTTGAAGGCCCGTCGGAGTCCTCATCGGAAACTGAGCGTTGGTGAACTTCGAAGAATATTTTCTTTAGGTTAGGTCTAGTTAGTTTTAGTGTTTACAGTTAGGTCCTCATATCATTTCTTTTAAGTCCTCCTTGTTTATTTTTAGGTCCCTGCGGTTTTAAAAAGCTTTCATTTCTTTTATTATCTCTGTAAGATTTGCATATAGCTCCTTGTATATTTTGACTTTTTGTCTTCAGTGCATTCATGCATGTTTTTACCACATTTAGGTCCCTGATTTCATGTTTTCCTTGTAATTAAGTCCTGATATTTTGCACTAAGTCCCTAGAACTTTTAAGAATGAATTTTCTTTGTAAATTTTGCATCCACAGCCCTAAAGTCATCCATAATTACATTGAGCATGTGAGTAATTCAATTTTTATCACATTTAGTTTCTGAAATTTTGCATAGAAGCCCCTGAGTTCTTAACAAATAGTCCCAAAACATAGAAAACTTGCATCCAGACCCTTAGATTAATTTTAATCCATCATTTAGGATTTTAATTGTTTCCTCACGTGTTTTTGATATTTTCCACTTATTGCATTTCACATTTTGCATTTAATCATAGATTTCCTTTAAAAATCTTGTTCACATTGTAAATTGGTCCTTAGTTTCATGTTTTAATCACTATTGCACTTGTGTGTGAATTTTGCTCATTAGACCCTGATTTTTCAAGAAATGACCAAAGTGCAATTTTCACACGTCTCAGTAACACATTTTCATTTGATCCATCATCTGTACATTAGAATAGAAGTCATTGAATATGTTTTAATCATAATTTTCCTCTTTTTTTTGTGAATTTTGCATTTTAGTACCTATGCTTGTCCTTTACTGTGTTTACATCGTTTTATTGTTTTTAAAATGTTATCCTTTGCATGTTTGCTTGCTAGTAACAATTTCTGGACATTTTGCACACATTTTGATATATCCCAGACTAGGCACCTTCACACATGTACTCATCACATCTAGCCATTAAAATGACCAAATTGCCCCTAGGCCACCAATTCATGCACATACATGTTAGTTCTTGCATTAAGCATGCATAACCTTTGCCTAAGTCATTCTTCAGCATCTTTTACACATTTAGGTACGTATTCATGCATTTTGCATGGTTTTCAACCCATTTGCATATTGTCCCTCCTTTTTAAGCGAGCCCGCCTCTCATGTGTTTCTATTGTGGATTTTTCATCACTTTGCTTTCAGAGTCCCTCATCCGACATTTGATTTTATTTTCCTTACTCCTACATTTCGGATTTCCTCGATTTGATTTGGATTTCATCGCCTGAGGGCGTACATTAACTGATCGAAAGGCCTACATTGGCCCCATCACAGACTATTTTCCTTTTTTTATTTTGACAACCTTTTCTGTGATTTTGATGACATAGGTTGGCCCCACTTTTGATCTTTTTGATGTCAGTATGGTTTTCCCGAACATCTTGTCTAAAAACATCGTCATTTTAAGTGATTTTCTTCACATGTCACAGTTTACCTGTTTTACGTGGACTTCTTTGAATTTTTCCATCTTGATTTCCGTGACGTTTGCCACGATTCTAATGATTTGGATCTGTCGCATTGTTGAAGCTCTCGATGTCGATGTGGTTTTTCAGAACATTCTTTCCAAAAACATTGTCATTTTATGTGAATTTCTTCACATGTCACAGTTTACCTGTTTTATGCGGAGTTCTTTGTAGTTTTCCCATCTCGATTTCTGTGATGTTTTCTTTGACTCCAATGACTGAGTTGGTTGCATTTTTGACTGTCTTGAGACCTATATGATTTTTCGAGCCATTCTCGCCAAAAATCTTGTCATTTCATGTGATTTTCTTTGTTGTGTTGTTTTTCATGATTGCGATATTTCATGTGGACTTCTTTGCAATTTTCGCGTACCATCTTGCATATCCATCCAGTTTTGTCTTGCCATTTGTATCAGCATGATTACAATACAATCTAGGCTTAGAAAACATCCATTCAGCCTCTAGCAAGCGAATTAGGCTAGAAAGACTGAGTTTCTCGGGCGTACGGGGGTGCCTAACACCTTCTCCGTGCATAATAGGAATCCTTACCCATCCTTTGGTTAGTAGACATCTGGCCTTTACGTTTGCATCTCATGCATTCAATCCTTTGTGGTTTTCCTCGTCTTTCCCTTAAAAGACTAGGTGGCGACTCCTTTTTCTTTTTCATTTTATCTTATCTTGCACCTTTGCCATCTCAACATAGCTGTGGCCTCCTCCCCTCTGGTGCGACTCCACGTCGAATCCCAAGGCCGAGCATGGTCACAATAGGACATATCACCGTCTCGACCAATGGGCTTCACTATTTCTTTTTCCTTTTCTATTCTCATTGCATGGGCATACGTCTTCTCATGACGCCCCTTTAATCTATCTTGGTGTTGCAAGTATCGGTGACTTTGCCCGATCCATCACAAGCTCTTGAGTTATTCTATCTGACCTAGTGGGAGCTCACAAGCTACCTCACCTAGCCTACCTAGCACCACTCTCCTGACTGAGCACACAGCCCAGCCAGCATGTAACACCTTAGTGCTACACAACTACACAAGAACTACCCAAGAGTAGCTAAAAGAATCTAAATAACAGAATTAAATAAATAATGCTAATCACCCAGACCTGTGTGTCACAAACGTGGCTCTAAAAGATGCACCAGACTAGACTGCTCCTACACCTGAGCACTTGAAACAAAGGGGACAAGGAAAAATACACGTGAGTGACAGGAATGTCACCCAGTATGCGCCCCAAAAACAGCGATAAAACCCACGAAAACATTTGCCAAAACCACATATTCGATTAGAAAAACAACTTGGAAAATAATGGTATTTCAAACTTTCTTTTCTTTTCTTTCAAACCTCATGCTCGTTCATAAATATTTATACTCAACATAGGAGAAGCAAATCATTTCATCTAGTTTCCTAGCCCAAAACATTATTCAAAACCATTAGCACAACTTATCACTAATCCGAGCTAGGAACTAGTCCACACACACATCCACACTTTTCCATTCCAAAACTGGTCGCATCACCCTGGCCACAAACGATCGACCTAGCCACAAGCAGCTGGTGAGGATTCCATGTCACCACACCCACACTATAGTGCCACGGTGAACCACCCTACGATGGAGTTCAACTGCCCCTACTGTAGCCTCAAAATGTACCCTCACTAGTACAAGCACGGAGTGCGTCCTAGGGACGCCCTGGTGCTCAAGCACCTGGGGACTCTAACCCCAGACTCGTCCAGCACCGGCACTGAGGGTAGTCCGGGTCTCTCGTACCCCGGGTCCTATAGTACCACCACAGTCTCGAGGCTCCTACCACGGACCACAAACTCGGCAACCACAACCAAGGACACGTCCCCGACATCCTTAGAGGTCTCACTACCTCGTCGGTAAGTTCTGGTTTCATTGTGGTTCCTACAATTTCCTTTAATTTCTTTAAAATCATATGCAATTTCTCTTTTCAAAACATTTATCAAAACCATTTTTCCATTCATAAAACTCTTTGCAAATCACATGCATTATGCATCAATTCATTACCTATGGTCTTTAAACCCACACATTCATTCATGGTCATTGTACC
>JAMKQA010029823.1:0-12561 GCA_024699735.1 Posidonia australis
AGATGGCTTTGATCATGTGCATCCAATCATGTTTTCAACTCTTAACAATGGCATAAATCAATCTGCATTAACATGAATCACCCATCTCTTTTCTGGGATAGATTCTGGATCAGATTGTAGTCTGATCCAGATTCTCTAGGGCGCACCACTCAAGCGTACCAAACCAGAGCACCACTTTGGTGCACCAAGCAGGTGCACCAGACTGGTTGGAGAGCAGAGCACTCACATTGGCATCTTTGTTTACATGATTTTATGGACTTTGAGCTTGATTCTTTTATGGTTGGTTCTTTGATACTCCAGGGTTTCACATGCATGTTTTCAGTTTTAAACCAGATCATTTTCCAATTGTTTTCTCCCCTTGGATATTCAGTTTTGGGCAGAAATATGGTAGGTTGTTTGCACCTTACTCCTACATGGAGAGTCTATGCATCAGGCCATGATCCAATGTCATGACTGAATCCTGTTTTTTTCTCACTTATTATAAGATAGGTAGGATCTTGTGTGAGGCTACTAGCCCTTGAGCACAATATTGACAAATCATTGCATTAGCATATTTACCAAGTTTTACAGAAGGATTTTACACTGTAGAATGCATTCTTTTGTGATTTGGCATTACGTACTTTTCTGTTTTCCCTCAGCACATCTTTCTGGCCTACTTAGGCACACATAAGTGGCGCACTAGACTGGAGCACCAGTCTGGCGCACCAAATAGGCACACTGGCCTGTTTTTCAGTAGCACATAGCAAATTTTTATATGGCTTTAGCATGCTTTTCCCGACTCGATTTGCTTCTAGATTTTTCTTGGTTTCCTCCCTTGATGTATTAGGAAGGCACAACTCTGTTTTCAACTATTTTTATGCATTTTAGATTGCATTTGGCATATAGCAAGGGAAGGATGAAAAATCACTCGAGATTATTAGATCTTTGATCTTATTGTGCAATAATCTTGCATCAACACTTGACCCAACATACGAGTGATACTTCTGAGCATTAGGACACACTCCTACACATCATGCACCTATATTTTAGACACCACACGCATACACATGACATAACATATCGCCCTCAGGCGTATATAAAAGGCTGCAAAGCCGACATTTCATAAGCAATTGAGAAACCAATAGAAGATCGATTTAACGGGCGTACGAGGGTGCCTAACACCTTCCTCGTACGTAACAGGGATCCTTACCCATATTTCTGGTTTACAAAGACCTTTTCCATTGTTTTTGCATAATTTTCATGTTTGATATGGTTTTCCTCGTCTTCCATTTAAATAGACTAGGTGGTGACTCCTGCATTTGCATTTTTTTTATTTTTGTCGTGACTTTGCCGACTTTTGCATATTTCGCCATTCTCGCCGGCATGGTTACAGTAAGTCATTAAAATTATGTATATTTATATCAATGTTTAAATTGAAAATATAATTCACAAAATAGGCGTACCATTTGGTAGAAACAGGAAGTTATTGTTTGGATCAAAAAGTACATGATTTTGGATATTACAATCATCTTACCATCTAGTTGACACGAAAGTAAATCTCATGTTAAAATCATACACACTAAGCACATTTTTATGTGCAGTGCTTTAAATCTCTTCCACTTCTGATTGCCAAATGACGCTCAATTGGTGGTAACACATGAATATCGACGCCATTAATCACTCCAACACAATCTTTAAAGAATGAGTAGTACTTCCCACCAACATAATTTATGATGTATTGTGGGGTTACAAGAACATTTTATTTTAGTTGAATGACTTAAGAAGCTCATCTACATATTGCTTCTAATACAATATTTACATACCTACTAATGATCTCACTAGAATGTTGCAATCTTTGCTAGACTATTCTTTTTTTTTTGTCCACGAGCAATGATTTGAAGGAAGATTTTTATTTGTTCTTCTACAGAAACGTTATAACTATCTCTTAAAAGATTACTCTCTGAAAATTTTATAAAATCCAATAAATGCTTGAGGTGGTAGATGACTTGACTCAAAACTAATTTTATGATGTCCAATAAACATGCTATCAATTATCTAACTCCCAGTGAATGGGGCTTTGTTAACAATGATCTTTTTAAGGTTGTGGTCAATATAATATTGTATGAATTCCATTATCGTACAAATGAGAATATTATCTAACCCTTTGTCCTCAAAAAAGTCTTCATCAACCTCTTTCTCCTCATCAAACCTCTTCTCTTCATCAAGCTCTTCTTGCTCATCAAACGCTTTCTCTCCATCAAAGTCCATTTCATCAATTTCATATTCCAATGACTCGTTGATAGAGTCCAACACCAGTAATTTCAATAACTACCATGGTAATTGACATAATATTAGAATAATATTAAAATAAATAAATAATATGTGTAAGTAAAAAATAAGTTACATTCATGCAAACCACGTAAATCACAAATACTACATCTTGTAAATAACTTTTATTAGACACAAGAAGTTAAAAAAATTTTACTACAAAAAGCTACTAGAAATAAATCATGCAAACCATATAAATCATATAGCTCTAAACTAGAAAGGGGTTGGTATTGTAAGAATAATTTCTTTACATGTCTAAGCTGGAAGGGGAAGGTTGAGATTGTATGGATTTGATTATCAATCCATGGAAAAGATCTATTTTACTATTCTTGTAATATCTACTACCACTAAGAGTCAACCGCAGGTGAGGCTCGCGGGTTGGGCTAGTTGGTTGGGACCACAGATTGTCAATTCAGAAATTCAGAAATGATATAATATTCTTGTATCGGAGATTGAAACCTGTTGAAGTATAATTTGAATAAGCTAAAACTTGACTACCTGTAATTATACACATATTTATTAGTAATCATGGTAGATTTATGTATTTTCCCAGTTATGTCTGTGGTTTTTCCCTGGCTTTTAGTACTATGTGATATTTTGACATTTTGTGACTCGTATATGCATGGAACTCTGGGAAGGAAAGTAATGCTAGGAATGCATAGTAAGAGACGTGTGAAACATGCCACCTCCCTATGCTATACCCTGCCACGCCATCAGCTCATAATTTCGGGCTACTGTCAGTCGCAAGATGGCGATAAAAGGAGGAGGCTATCGTTGGGCAAGGGGAAAAGAGGGAGAGACAAGGAAGAGAGCAGGAGTGCGAGTAAGAGAAAAGAGAGAAGCAGTTGCCAGAGAGGAAGAGGAGGCTCGTCGACGTTGTAGAGTACACATCTCACCTCATTTTCTTCTCTTGATCATGCATGGAAATGATAGGAAAATGTTTGCTTAGCTTGATTTCGTATTGTGGAAGAGTTTTCATAATTTCTCTGAAATTTGCAAAGGTTTTATAGAGGATTTTTGAAACATTTGCTACAATGTGCCTGTATGAGTCATGTCTCATTGAATTTTTGTATCTTGAGCTACAGTTAACAGATTCTTGTGATTCTTGTCTCAAATGGTAGATGACTTTAATCTCTTCGATTTGGTATATTTTGTGAAAATTTTGGTAACTCGTGGATCAATAGCTACAAGCTTCGACTTTGGGTGATTTAAGACAAACTTTGTAATTGAGCTAGTCAGTCTATAAAACGTTGGGTCGTAGGTTAGCCCATGGGCTAGCCTTGTGAGCTAGTACCGAGGGTTGGTCCCGTGGCCCACCACTACTTGTTGGGGTCTTCAGACCCTGTGGTGATAGGCTTTGGTCGATGTTTGGTATTTTCCTTTGAATTAAATCGTAGTTTTGATTCCGTGGATGATTTGTGGTATAAAAATGTTTTGAAAATGATTTTGGAAAAAGAATGCATATGGTTTTGAAAATACTTTAAGTGGTTTTTGAACAGTGCTACGAGACCATAGAATCGTACTAATGTATCAGGGGTAGTTTCTGAGGTTGTGATTGCTGAGCTTTCTAATAGGATCAGGGGTTCAAGTACCTTAGACGTGCTATTAGAAGAGTTTGAGGTTAGAGTCCCTGCGACTGTAGTGGTTGTGCTACAGGGTCCAAAGTTCGAGTTGTCGGGGTACCCAGACTTGTTGTTGGTCAAGTCTGGGGTTAAAATTCCTAGGTGTCCAAACACCAAGGGACGTCGATGGACACATCCTGTGTTGTGTAGTATATAGATGTATTAAGGGATGAGTTCCCAAGGCAGTTGGACTCCTGCACTGCTTATGACTGATTGGTCGCCTATGGCCAAGGTAATTCAATAGGTTCTCACGTTGGGAATGTGATTTGTGGTTTTGAAATGATTTCAACCATGTTTTGGCTTTCCGGAAATTCATAAAATGGTTTCAAAATGCTTATGATTTAAAAAATATAAAGATTATGATTTTGAAAAATATGGTTAAAAAAAATGAATTTATCAGATGGATTTATAATTGTATTCTGCAAGTTTTGGTATTCTATTTCCAGTATAGTTTTTGTATTGCTATAGATGACAGTCGTGTGTCTTCTAATAACTGTTGGTGGTAGCTCCAGTTCGTGTTTTTCTTCGAGATTTTGATTTTGATTTTTAGTGGACGTGTACTGGATGACAATGAATATCACTCATGCATTTTCTTGTGATTTTTGTGTAGGTGCATATTAATAAAGTTGCAATCCAACAATAGAATTTGTAGTTAGAGTCATATAGTTGCAGACTACAGGTCTTGAGTAGTGTAGTAGCTTTTATTTAATTTTGTTATAGTTAATAGTTTGTTAGATTTAATTTTCTACAATATTAGTTAATTATTTAGTTAATAATTACTTAGATAGTGTTGATGCTAGTTTGTAACATCGAAGGCATTACAATTCTAAAGTCTTCAAAAGAAAAGGAAAAAAAATCATGGAAAAGAAAATTGACGACAGTGTTGAATCGAGGCACAACATGAATCATGATATTTAAACTTTTTGAATAAGTAATTGTTGAAATTTGAATGGAGTTTGATTTTGTTGTACATTACCACATAAATCATACTACATCTTGTAAATAAATCATACCATAGCATGCAAACCAATTTTCATGAAATCATAAATCATGTAGACAATTTCCAACAAAAGAAATCACTTACCATCCTTAGCATCATTCGTTGTTGCACACACAAACCACGTTATCCATCGCCACACACACAAACCCTGTTGTCCACTGTCGCAAGCACCATCCTGAGCGTTGCTGCAAAATACCACCCGTTGCTGCAACGCCTGCAGCCACATGCCACCACATGCACCATCCTCAGCTGTCAAGTTTTTGGAATGAAGAGGGAGATGATTAGGGTTGTTGAAGGTGAGAGGGGAACAAGATTGGATTTATTGGGAATGACATGGGATGTAAATAATAGTCACATTTTTTTGTAAAATTTGTAAAAGAACAAGGACAATATTGAAAATAATTTATGGTAATTATTGACTGGTGGTCATGAAGACCACCATTATAGTCAATGTGTAATAACATTGATTCGGCTGAGTTAATGGACCGCGTAAATCAAGGAGCCGTTTCTAAGGAGCGGAGGGAGGTGGAGACGTTGTGGCTCCACTATAAAATGACAGGAAATCTCAATGGAAAGGACACAGAAGCGAGAACAAGAATCGCATACCTGGTTTCCTGGTTTGATCCACCTCGCCGGAGCCCCCATACGACCACCTACAAGTGGTATCAGAGCAAGGTTGCTCCGCCTCTGTCCCTCGCCTACTCGGGGAAACTTCCCTGCTCCCTTGTGGCCGACCACCGCTACCCTCACCCGAACCGCCACTCCTCTGCACGGTTCTGTCCCTACGCGCGGAAGCCCACGCCGATCAACCCACAGGACCCAGGTGTGCTGCCCCTATCCGTGGTACACCACCGTTGTCCACCGAACAGCCTGGAAAACTCCTCCCCTGCCTCTCGCGCGACCGCCACGCCTCCACCCGCCCACCACCAGCATGACCATCCGCGTTTCGACCCTCCTTCCCAGCCTGGGCACGTGCACTGCCGTCAGCACGCCCCTCTTCCGCTCTCCGCCACTCTACGTCGCCACCCGCGCTGGAAAGCCCGTTCCCCTATTTTGCTCTCCTCTCATTCACGGGTTAGATTTTGTTTAACATTAGGAGATAAGAGGGGTGGGTGCATATATATATTACATGATTGATTAATTTAAAAACAAGGAGGTTAACATGTTTAAATATTTGTTAACTGCATACTTACATCTTGTTTGAAATTATGCAAGTTTGAAGTTATAAATTGGGAAGTAAAATTTTTGCATGATTTCTGAAATTAACAAGTTACGTAGTTATTATTTTTGATAATCTGTTATTAAAATTAATAATCTTTAACAACATAGATCTTATATATTATTGCATGGTTTGATAAGAATTAAAGATATTGTTGATCATATTTTTGCTTAATTTAAGAATCATATATTTCTGTTGTTAAAGAACTTAAATACTGAATTAAGTTGCATATTTGAATAATTAAAATTACAAAATCTGTTTTAATACTATATTAGGCGCTCATACCAGGCGCACCTGAGTGGCGCACCTGGCAGGCGCACGTAGGTGGCGCATATCAGTGGCGTACTTCACAGGCACACCACTGTAGTGCACCTGTTCTGGCGCAGTGGATTCTTCTTTTGATTTTTGATTGAAGAACTTATAAACCTTGTTAAGTTTTGAATCTTATTTTGATTCTGGAATAATTGTTGTTTGTGAAATTACACAGATTTTAAATTGTATATCTACATTTGTTGTAGATTTAATGACTAACAAATTGTTCATAACCGAATTGGCTAGGATAAAGAAATTAAATGGGGCTAACTATGAGATATGGTACCGGAAAATAAAACATGCATTAGAATATGATAATATTGAACATACAATAGAAGCCAATCTTCTGGAATTGTCAAATGACGCTTCTGAAGCGAAAATTAAAAAACATGAAAAGATGAAGATTGAAGACAAAAAGGTTAAAAACCTTATGTTCATGTTTATGGAGGATAGCTTGTTAAAATGTTTTGAAATATACACTACATCTTACACATTGTGGAATGCTTTGAAGGGAAAATATGATAAAACAACTGAAATGACAACCCAACTTATCCTTCAAAGATACAACTCTTGCAAAATGCTTGAGGAACAAAATGTAGTGGAACACATAAATGGCATGATACTTATGGCTAAGGACTTGGCTATTGCAGGAACCCCCATTCCTGAAAAACTGCAAATAGCTACAATTTTAAATAGTCTCCCACATAGCTATGACATGGTTACTACATCTCTTAGGTCAACCCTAATTCAACTTTCTGAATTGCCTGCTAGGTTGGTCACAGAACAGAAAATAATGGCTAGCAGGAAGAAATATGAAACCAATCTAGAAGAAACAAATACTGCACAATGGAAGCCAAAGAATAATAAGAGGAAGAATGGATACAACAAGAACTTCAAGCCAAATCAAAGGAAAAGACTACAAGGTTCTTGCCATGTATGTGACCAATTTGGTCATTACAGAGCAAATTGCCCAAATACGGATGGAAACAAATGCAAGACCTCGGAACAAAAGAATAAAAGAGTCTTTTTCTGTGTCACTGAATGCAATAATGTTGTAACTCCTAATATGAATGAGTGGTGGGTAGATTCTAGTGCCACAAGGCACATTACCAAAACCAAACAAGGACTTGAATCATTTAAAGAGTTCAGTACTGGGAAACAACGCATCTATATGGGAAACAATACCTATTTAGACGTAGAAGGAGTTGGCACCTACCGCTTGGATATTGGGGACAACATTATGGTACTTAAAGACGTCCTCTATGCACCTGGCATGAGGCGGAATCTCATATCAGTTGGCATGTTGGTAAAGAAAGGCATGGAAGTTAGGTTTTATAACAAACGTGTATCCATAGGAAAAGACAAAAAGATATTTGCTATGGGAAAATTTGTACCTGAACAAGATCTGTTCAAACTTGTTGTATCTGGAAATGAAATAAATAACATTGATGAGGCTTCTTGTTATCTCTTGTGCTTCTTATCAGAATGTGAATTATAACATTTAAGATTGGTTCATGTTAATGTGCATAAAATGAAACAAATGGTAAAAATGAATTTGTTGCCTCATCTAAATGACATGGAATTAGATAAGTGTCAATATTGCTTAGTTGGAAAAATTACTAAGAAACTATTTGGAATAGGACATAGATCAGATGAATTATTGGGCTTAATTCATTCTAATGTTTGTGGTCCACTTAGTATTAAAACACTTGATCACAAGGAATACTTTGTGACTTTTATAGATGACTTCTCTAGATACACTTATGTTTATCTAATAAGCCATAAAAGTGAAGTCTTAACTTGTTTTAAAAAATACAAGTCGGAAGTTGAAAAACAAGTAGGAAGAAATATTAAGGTGTTAATGTCAGATAGAGGTGGGGAATATAATTCTAAGGAATTTGAAATGTTTTGTGAAATGCATGGAATTAAGAGACATACAACAATACCTTATACGCCACAACAAAATGGTGTGGCAGAAAGGAAAAACCGAACTCTTATAAATTCTGTTAGATGCATGCTGTCACATTCAGGACTCTCCAAGAGATTTTGGGGAGAGGCTTTGCTTACAGCAAACCATGTGTTAAATAGAATACCCATAAAATTTATACCTAGTACACCATATGAGTTGTGGACTGAATCTAAGCCCAATTTACATTATTTGAGGAAATGGGGTTCTGTAGCTCATGTACTTATTCCTAGTCAATTAAGAGATAAGTTAGATTCTAAAACCTTGAAGTGTACATTTATAGTTATTGTAAAAATTCTTTTGGTTATAGATTTTTCCATAGAGAAAAGGGAATCATTGAATATAGGGATGCAACTTTTCTTGAAAATTTAAAAGAAAAGGAAGAGAATGAAAATGAAATAGAACCATTGCTTGTAGTGGGAGATAACTATTTCAATGAAATCCCGGAACATGTCCCTATGATTGAGAGGGAAAAAAATATGGAAAACTTGAATGAACTTATGGAAAATATAAGGGTAAACCAAAATGAGGCTATAAATGGAAATGATGGAATAATAGATCAAAATGAACAAACTCAAGATGGAATTGAACCGGTAGAGCCTATTAACAACAAAAGAATAAGAACTCAACCTGCTTGGATGACTGATTATCATTTGTATTCTTGTAAGTCTTCATGCTTAATAGCAGATATAGAGGAAAATCACATGGAACCCATGAAATACCAAAATGCTATTGAATCAAAGGAAAAAGATTTATGGCTTGAGGCTATGAATGATGAAATTGATTCAATGGAAAAGAACAATGTATGAGAATTATGTGATTTACTTAGTGAGAGAAAGGTCATAGGATGCAAATGGATATTTAGGAAAAAGTTAAAGGTTGATGGATCTATTGATAAATATAAGGCTCGGTTAGTTACTAAAGGTTATACACAAAAACCGGGAATTGATTATCAAGAAACATATTCTTCAGTAACTAAGTTCACATCAATAAGGATTATATTGGCTATCGTTGCATATTTAGATTTGGAATTGCATCAAATGGATGTAAAGACTGTATTTCTAAATGGTGATTTGCAGGAAGAAATTTACATGTCACAGCCTGAGGGATATCAGGTAAAAGGACATGAAGACAAAGTGTGCAAATTAAATAAGTCAATATATGGTTTGAAACAAGTTTCTAGACAATGGTATTATAAATTTCATAATGTAATTGTCGAAATGAGATTTGTTTCAAATAGATTAGACTATTGTGTATATGTCAGGAAAAGTGGGAGCAAGTTTATTATATTATCCTTATATGTATATGATATTTTACTTGCTGGAAATGATACTAACATGTTGAACAACACAAAAGAAGAACTTAGCAAAAGATTTGAGATGAAGGACATGGGAGAAGCATCTTATGTTCTTGGAATACAGATTCTTAGAGATCGGGGATCTGGAATACTGAGTATAAATCAGGAAAATACCTACGTACAGTGTTAAAAAGGTTTGAAATGGAAAATTACTCCTCAGCCCCTACACCATATGTTTTTGGGAAAAGATTAAGTAAGGACTAATGTCCTGGTAAGGGAAAAGAACATTTAAGAGCACATTATGCCCAAGTAGTTGGAAGTTTAATGTACGCTATGTTGTGTACACGACCAGACTTGGCATATGCTGTAAGTGTTGTCAGTAGGTATCAAAGTAATCCCGGAACAAAACATTGGGAAGTTGTAAAAAGGATAATGAATTATGTAAAAGGAACTCTGCATCATAAGTTGACTTATCAAACGGATGAGCTTGAATTGCTTGGTTATACAGATGCTGATCTGGGTGGTGACAAAGATGATGGAAAGTCTACTTCGGGACATGTATTCATCTTTGGAGGTGCAGTTGTATCTTGGGGAAGTAAAAAGTAAGGATGTGTAGCGAAATAAACACAAGAAGCTGAATATGTGGCATGTAGTGCAGTTGTATCACACGCTGTTTGGATCAGGAGATTTATAAATGATTTAAATCCTAACTTGATAAATGATCCAATAAAAATGTATTGTGATAACAAAGCGGCAATAAGTCTGGTACATAGTGGTGCAAATACAACAAGAGGACAACATATTAATATACATTATCACTATATTCGTGATGTTGTGAAGAGTGGGGAAATAAAACTGAGTTACATACCCACATCAGATATGATTGCTGATCCTATGAAAAAGGGAATTACAGCAGAAAAATTCATTAAGTTTGTGAACTTAATGAGATTAAGGAACATTTCCATAGATTATGGAAATGAAGAACATTCTCATAAATAGTGGGAGTGGAAAATTTGAAATTATACACTTCACGAATAGTGGAAGTGGAATTAACTAACGTTCTCATAAACAGTGAGAGTGGAAATTGAATTTATACACTTCACGAATAGTGGAAGTGGAAGATTAACATCTCTTTGCATGGAATTGGTGCATGATCTTCATAATCAAGTGGAAGATGTTGACTGGTGGTCATGAAGACCACTATTATAGTCAATGTGGTCAAAGGAGGAAACGATCGACCGTTTCCTCCTTCGTTTAATAACATTGATTCGCCGGAGTTAATGGACAGCGTAAATCAAGGAGTCATTTCTAGGGGGCGGAGGGAGGTGGAGACGTTGTGGTTCTACTATAAAAGGACAGGAAATCTCAATAGGAAAGACATAGAAGAGAGAACAAGAATCGCATACCTGATTTCTTGGTTTGATCCACTTCACTGAAGCCCCCATATGACCACCTACAGTAATACCTACCTTCTACTAGAAGCGGGCTTGACTTGGCTTCTCAAAAGCTAAGAAATATACATGGATGGGAGGTGTTAAAATCTATCACTTCTCCAATTATTGTACCTCTATATCTTGTTTGGAATCACTTCTGAACATTTGCAACTTCTACGGAATCTAGAGTCCCATAAGTGGCCTAATATGTATCCCAAATGCGCCCATAGAAGACTTTCCTTGTAGCCAATCCCAATATGCATGGGAAAATATTAGAGCAACATATAAAGCATAATGGAAGGAAACTACAATCCTAAAGCAACAAACTTCACCTAAAGGATTGGCAGGAGCATTCTAGTTTGATGGCCTCCGTTTCAAATCCTATCGTCCATTTCAATTAAAAAAAAGCTACAATCCTAAAGAAATAAAACAATAATATACAATCATCAACCGTAATTAGTGACCATGACTAGAAAGGTATTCTCTGTGCATGCTTGAGTTCGAAATCTATAAGTACATTTTCCTGGATATATCTGCTTCCTATTCTAACATGGTCGTATGATTCTACAGATCTGAACATTGATACAGATTAAATATTTTAACTTCCTCTTTTAACTTCCTCTTTTAACTTCTCAGTTAAATCTTGTTATAATATTTTGAATGATGATGGATTAAGATTCAATCTCTATGAGCAAATATGGCAGGCCTGGGTTCCGCTTAAGGTTAAATTATTTTCTTGACTTATACTTCACAATAAGAATCTTACTAAAGAGAAGTTGGCCAAGAGAGGTTGGGTTGGATCTCCAAACTGTATTTTTTGTAACTTACATATTGAATCTAATAATCATTTATTCATGTTCTGTGATTATGTTTCTCAGATTTGGCAATTGTTCATATATTCACACTTGTACCCTAGCTTTTATAATCTGTATTACTTATTTCAGCATAAACCTGCTCTTAGATTTTATTTAAGTTACTGTAGCTGGTATGTCTTGATTCAAGTTATTCTCTAGGTAACCTGGAAAGAAAGAAATAGTAGATTTTTCCGTGGTTCTTTTAAACCTACTTATCTTATTATTTCAGATATCATTGGACTAATGAGTCAATGGTTAGATTCTCTTTCACCAGGTGTAGACACCCCGATTTTGAGGTAACCCGGAAATGAGTATCCTTATGTTGCTTTGGATGTGATCAGCCATTAAACCTAGCCCCAAGCCTATTAGCAAGCCAGAAGCCAGAAATATGTGAGGTAGCTGGGCGCACTAATGTGGCGCACCAAGGTGGCGCACCTAAGTGGCGCACCAAGGTGGCGCACCAAGCAGGCGCCCAGCCGTTTCCAGACTGCGACTGTTGACCTTCCATCTTTCGGCTGTTACCTTTGCCAACGAATGTGCTCGAGAATATT
>JAMKQA010029824.1:0-11932 GCA_024699735.1 Posidonia australis
TGTTTATCCCCCCCAAGATTAATATATATATATATATATATATATATATATATATATATATACACACATATATATATATATATATATATTAATCAAGACATAAGATAACTTAATGCAGGATCAGGGCTTGAATCGGCAGACCGAAATTGAACGGTCGATGAAATCTGGGCTTAGGGCATCAGATCGGCAGACTGAAAACCACTTGGTCGATCGAAAACTCCTAATTCGACAGACCGAAAACGTTCGGTCGACCGAACCAGAAATTCTGTCAACATCCAAGACTCCCAGAACGGCTGACAGAATAAATTCGATTGACCGAACCAAGGGTCGAGGGGACAATCTGCAATAAAAACGGCATACTGAAATAATTCGGCATGCCGAACCAGGCGACTGTAGGGCAACCCAAAATGGGACCCAAAGCCCAATCCTGCAAACCACCAATCTAAACCACGCAAACAATATATCAAAATGAAGATCTCAACAAGATCTTCCAAACCAGACAAACAACATCGAGATCCATCAAGCGGATTTCGAGAAAACCACAAAAAACACAAAGGAGACACTATTCAACCCTAACCACAAACACGACCATAAATGGACCACAAATGCACAATAAATTCTATAAAATTCACTACAATTACCAGCACACTAACATGCACCTATGGTACAAATTTGGAATCAAAATAAAATCTAGGGGTGCGTACCTCCACCGAAGACACGACGACACGAGACGGACAACGATGCTCCTCCTCCTGCCACGAGCTGCTCCTCTCGTCCACGCGACGACGGCGGCTGCAACCTCCTCCTCCCCACCATCTCCCTCTCTCTCTCACAATCCCTCTCTCCCTTCCATCTCCCCTCTCTCTCTCTACTCTCCCTCTCCCCACGTGCGAGTGGAGAAGAAGAAGAAGGGGTGGGGGTGGGGCCCGGGGAAGGGAAAAGAGGAAAAGAAAGAAAGAAAGGAAAGAAAGGAAGCCGCAAGCACGAAACCAAACCACGCGACCTTCCACGTCTACGTGACTCGTGCCACCGGGGACCCGCCACCAAACCGCCACGGCCCAAGAGAAACCACAAAACTCCTAAGAGGGCCAACACAGCGCCAAAACCACACCACGCCAAAAGGCTAGAAATCAATAATCCAAGCGTCAAACACCATTGAAAACGTGTCCCACATTAGGCATTGGGACCCCTAAAGCCTAATACGCCTGAATTCACCTTAATCATTTGGCCAAAGTACCACTCCTAAAACCTGGGTCGTTACAGCCTAACCCCCTTAAAGGAATTTCACCTCTGAAATTCTCTAGGCGAAACACCAAGGGCACCAAAATTAGGACATCACTTGAACAACCCAGACAAGAACACAGCGATGCCACCCAAAATCCACGACCTATAGGAGAAATCTCCGCCTCACATAGCCATCTCATCCTACTTAGGTCCAGGGCGACACCAAGGACTCAGCTCTCCTTGAGTCCTAACACCACTGAGATCCTGGGTGAAACCCTTCCCGACACAAAAAACTCCACCCAAAGGCTCCAAAGTAGTGTCTCCCAGAGTCACAAAACATCTAGGACACCATTGGAGACACGCAACCACAGGATCGACCAGGTGCAACCAACTCTGGCCACGCTTCCGCTGCACCACTCTAATGCACAACCTGGTCAGCAACCACCGAACTCCACACCTTGTGCTCAGCAATGACTCTCATTACCCTGGAAAACCCCCGTCTAATCCAAGGTACAAGAGAAATCCGGCTACTGAGACACAACAAAGCTCTTCACGGATCTGGAGTGTACCGACAAACCAGCCAACCATGTGCTGTCTGTCTCTAGGAATTGCTTCCCAGATCGACACTCCACCGAATCCAGAGCACAACCTCCACTGTGGCCAACACCAAAACAAATGGGTGGACAGTTCCTCCTATGATCCTCCCAACTGGCAAGAACCACAAGACACCACGTTGCCTCAACGCAACAAGAACTAATCCCAACCCAAAAGGATATTTGGTGGACTCATTATTGCTCGCTGCAACGGCAGCCTTGTAGCTCTAGATGTGAGACCGCCAAAACATACTTAAACCACCTATTAAGTGTGAAGCTCACGTCAAAGATACTACAATCTAGAGTCCAAGGCCACGAAAGTCACTATTCCCAGTGAAACAACCACACCAATGGTATGGACCACTCAGGAGTCAAACTCGAATGAATCTCCAAACTAAAGCAACTCCCAACAAGAGTGTCCAAACCAACATGAGCCATTCCTCCTCCCGGCAGACTTCTCCATGATGCCACTATCATGAAGATACCTCTACTAGATCCTCGAGAATAGTTACACCCAAATCAAGAAACAACCACTTGGAGGAAACACGTGGGATCACACCCATTGGCTCGACCAACGACGCCACCAAGAGAGATGGGCAGCCAGCTCCACTTGACTCGCCCCATCTATGCCGCAGAAACCCAAAACCCAAAAGCAAACATAGGAGAAGGAAGATCTCCACAGGTCAGATAGTGCTACGCCATCCGGCCCCCAAGCAAACAAGAAAAATCAACAACAAGACACCCAAAGGAAACACTGGAGAAAAATCTCCACCGCCCAAATGGCACAAAGCCACCCGCCACAACCCACCAAGACCACTGGGTATCCTGACAAGATACCCCAAAACAAAACACAACAAACAACACATCGGGCTATGCCACTCCATGACCAAGCCCCAAACAACATGTGCGACATAGCCGCACAACACCAATGCGCGGCTCTACGCGCACCACCCTCCCTCAGATACCCTATCCTCAGGTAGAGCATCTGAATGGAACAACAAAGGCTTGGGGAACTCATTAGAGCCACCCTAAAACAACAACACACTCCTGGGAACCTATCGAGTCACCCATAGACCACAACAGACAGCTGAGGACTCACCGAGTCACCCAGAAACCACAACAGACAGCTGGGGACCCATCGAGTCACCCAGAAACGACAGGAGGATGGAACTCAAAGCATCCTCCGCAACCACCACAAGGACAACAACAACCACACATCTGGAAAGCCTCATGCTTCACCCAGATGTGACAACAGGAGGACAGAGCTACAGGCATCCTCTCGCACCGACACCAACAACAACAGACAAACGACCGACGACAACCATAGACCACCGACAACAGCAAACACCAGCAGAACAGACAACAAACAGACAAACAGACAAACAACAACAATAAACAAACAAACAAGAAGCAGCAACAACTATGGAGGGTACACTTGAGGCAGACAACTACAGCACCCAACCCTCCACAGCAAAACACCAAACTGCCCAGCACTGGGTGGTGGCTAACTCCCATAAAGGAACAAGGCACCTCCTCAGCAAGCGCCCTACCTCCACGCAGGTGCAGCACGCCAAGCAGACCAGGACCCTCAGCAGACTGGAGCAACTTTTGGGCAGCGCGACTCATCTGACCACACGCACCGTAAGGCCTCCTACCCTGCCAATTAGCACATAGTCATGCCCAGAAAACAACCACCACCACACCCACGGGCAACACAATGCCTAACCCACGCAAAACTCGTGGGCAGCACCACACCACACCCCACGGAGTTGAGGAAATCCTAGCAAACTGCTCCACAGGAGCAAACACCGCTTCACGCTCTGCTCCCAACTGCTATCTCTCAAGCAGCTCTACCAAACCAGCGATCACAAGACATCCAACCACTAGGAATCCTTCCAACAAGGAGTCGACATCCTTCTCCAATCAAGAATACAAACCGTCACTCCCATATTCCTCGTGGTCTCTCGCATACAATCCTCGCCGAACAGGAGCCAGAGCCGAAGACACTCCTCAACACCGCAAGCAGAGAAAATCAAGAAAATCAAGGTGCAGGAATGCATGATATGCAATTCTACGGAGCCACCCTACCAGACATCCCTAGGCAATACCCCTAGGTGGACCTAAGCTCTGATACCAACTGTAACGACCCCCAAGTCGCTACCACTAAACCTGGCAACAAATTATTATTACTTGTTTTATCTTTATTATTAAACAACATTTACACTAATGATGTAACTAAGGCTAAGTACTCTCAACAGGAAATAAAACCAATAAACAACAGAAATAAACTAAACTATCACTCACCTGGATCCCTGATGTGTGGTGGCGTGACTCCTCCTATATGCACTAGCAACCAACAGTTACTATTTTGCACTTGCCAAAAACACACAAAACAAAGTACACGTGAGTGACCATTCAACGGTCACCCAGCACGCACCCCATCTACAGCTCGACAACCTATGCCGAGGGCAACCAAGCATAGGCATCACACCTGGACGTCGACAACCAAAAGGGCAATAAACTGACGCCCAACACACAAGCACTGGCATCCCTCTCGGACGCCGCAACACCAAACCAAGCAGTCTACCACTGCCCAGCAGGCCACAAAATTAGAAAACCATGCCTTAAATACCATTTCTTTTCTTTCAAAACCACATGCGTGCACTTTTAAAACCTTTTATGCATGCCTGAGAAAGCTACTCTCGCCATCTCAAGCCCAAAACAACACCAAAAGCACAACTACAGAGACTTTACTCTACACAACATGGTCCCCTATGGACCCAAACACACATCAAGCCATGGAGCCACTGCTCCCACAACAACGGAGCCACTGCTCCCAAACAATGGAGCCATCGCTCCCAAAGCACTATGCCTCAACAGGCGCCCAAAACCACGGCCTCCACTAGGCCCAGAGCCTGATTTCCCAAACCAAGACTCCGCACAAACACAAGCACAAACAGTGTGTCGAACTGCCTGGTGCCAAGCTGATAACACTGGCCACAAGCAATCCACCGAGGAGCGACCACGACGCTCTGCACTGCCATGGTGTGCCACCCTGTGCAGGAGCCAACCACCATCCCACGATTCTCCCTCTCTCAGGAGAACCCTCAAAAGCCAAACCCTCCCTAGGAAGGTTGTCCTGTCTCTTAGGACACTACCAGCTATGGGCCACGCGTCCCACCGGAACTGGCCACCACAGGGTACGCCTCCTCACGGTACCCTCCACATGGTGCTTAGGAAGATGTCTCGAGCCTCCACACCCGACAACACCTGAGCCTCAGTGCTCACAACGACAGCAGGAGTATCATACCTCCCCGTCATGTCACGAAACACCTCAACCTGCGAACCTCAACCTTGGCCCCGCGAACGACAGTCAAGGATTGTCATACCTCCAAGACCCGACGAACACTCGCCTCAGTCTGTTGGTCCCTAACGCAAATAGAAAGCACTGGAAAACTCTTTCCAAAACCACTTTCAAATTTGTACTCTTTTCTTTCCAAAACTTTCCTTTTGGGAAAAACCTTTTCAAAAACCATTAAATATCCTTTAAAGCTCAAGCAATATTGTGCCCAACAGTGGCACAGAAATCAAAGGTCGAGAAACCACAAACAAGACACAACCTCGACAGTTCTCCTGTCAGGCCCAGGCAAAAGCACCTTGGGTGCGTCTGGGTCCATGAGCACTACGCTCAACCCACAACCACAACCCAAGAAAACACCAACAACAAAGCAAAAACAAACAGAACTCATACGCTCTGGTGCCAAGTGTAAGACACCTACTAGCTCGTGTCCCTCGGGAGCATAGTCAGATCAGCTCAAACACCTAGAACAGTGCCACTGAATACTCCATTCAGTGCACCGCACACAAAACCACACAAAATCTAGACCTAGGGACACTATCATTATCCCTAAAGTCCAGTCTAAACCATCTGGAGAAAGAATCCACTTTCTAAATCATTTCATCTTTTATTCTACCCATGCCCTAGTTGAAATCTTGCTAAATCATTTTTAGGCAAACCCTAGACCATTCTAATGATTATCCTAATCATTTATGCCATTATGTTTATCCCCCCCCAAGATTAATATATATATATATATATATATATATATATAATAATCAAGACATAAGATAACTTAATGCAGGATCAGGGCCTGAATCAGCATACCGAAATGGAACGGTCGACCAAATTTGGGCTCAGAACCAGAAATTCTGTCAACACACAAGACTCCTAGAACGATAGATCGAATAAATTTGGTCAACCGAACCAAGGGTCAAGGGGACAATCTGCAAAAAAAATGGCATAAGGAAATAATTCAGCATGCCAAACGAGGCGACTGCAGGGCAACCCAAAATGGGACCCAAAGCCCAATCCTCCAAACCACGCAAACAATATATCAAAATGAAGATCTCAACGAGATCTTCCAAACCAGACAAACAACACTGAGATCCATCAAGCGGATCTCGAGAAAACCACAAAAAAAACAAAGGGGACATTATTCACCCCCAACCACAAACACGGCCATAAATTGCCCACAAATGCACAATAAATTCTATAAAATTCATTACAATTACCAGCACACTAACATGCACCTATGGTACAAATTTGGAATCAAAATAAAATCTAGGGGTGCGTACCTCCACCGAAGAAGCGACGACGCGAGACGGACTACGACGCTCCTCCTCCCACCACGAGCTGCTCCTCTCCTCCACTCGACGACGGCGGCTGCAACCTCCTCCCCAACATCTCTTTCTCTCTCTCACAATCCCTCTCTCCCTCCCATCTCCCCTCTCTCTCTACTCTCCCTCTCCCCACGCGCGAGTGGAGAAGAAGAAGAAGGAGAGGAAGAAGTAGAAGGGGTGGGGTGGGGCCCAGGGAAGGGAAAAGAGGAAAAGAAAGAAAGAAAGGAAAGAGAAGGAAGGGAAGGAAAGAAAGGAAGCCACAAGCACGAAACCAAACCACGCGACCTTCCACGTCCAGGTGACTCGTGTCACCAGGGACCCACCACCAAACTGCCATGGCCCAAGAGAAACCACAAAACTCCTATGAGGGCTAGCACAGTGCCAAAACCACACTACACCAAAAGGCTAGAAACCCACAATCCATGCGTTAGACACCACTGAGAACGTGTCCCACATTAGGCGTTGGGACCCCCAAAGCCTAATACGCTTGAATGCACCTTAATCATCTAGCCAAAGCACCACTCCTAAATCCTGGGTCGTTACAGTTTAGATTCAGTCTATCGAATCAGGGCCCTGAGCTACATTCAGAGTTGGGTCCATTTTGGCATACTAGGAGAATTCGGTCTATCGAATCAAGATCCCACACTTGTTTTGTTGAGTTTTCCTTAGTTAGGTAATAATGATTGATTTATGTATTTTTGGCCTGTTTAGTTAATCAAAATTTCTTAATATTTAAGCAAGAATCATAGAGAAGTTATTTCAGAAAAGAAGAGTTTTACAGAAATGATTCCCATAATGAGAGAGATTTAGAATAAAGATTTCTAAGAAGTGATGCATGTTTTCAGAAGAAGATTTCTTGAGTTGTGGCCTCGGTTAGAGAGACTGGGTGCTTAAAGAAAGGTGTTAAATGGACCAGGTAAGATGACTCGTGAGCTCAAATACCAAGAAAGAGAAAGGCATTAGGAGAATGCATCTCCGTGCAAATGAGATTTGAACAGTTTAAGCTAGAATCGAATAGAGTTTTGGCTTCTGAGTTTTAGCTAGATTCTAGTTAAGATAAGAATAGAGTTTTAGGACTAGATCCAATCATAGAACAGTGCTTTAACGAGATTTGAGTTTTAAAGCTTAGGCTGGAGTCTAGCCCAGAGTTGTTTTAAGAAAAAAAAAAAATCATGAGATTTTACAATAGGAAACAGAGATGTTTGAGAAAAGCATAAAGATTTCTAGAAAAGAGATTTCCCAAAAAAGATATGTTTTTAAGTATTTTCAGAAAGAGATTTAAAGAGCTTGTTTTGCTTTTGAAAACCTAGAATTTAGTTGTTAGAGGTTTTCTATGTGGTTTTTGGTGGGCACATTGGGTGACATACAAGTCACTCATGTGTGTTTTGCTTTGTTTTGCTCTCAGGTGCGTAGCTTTGGAGTGCAATTTCTGTCTGGTGTTCAGAGTCAAGAGCCACTAGCTGCACACACAGGTTTTGGGTAGATTTCAGTTTATTTTCATTACTAGTGTATTTAATCCTACTTTAGTAGCTTAGATTCCATAGCGTTCGGTTTAAGGACGTTACAGAGTGGTATCAGAGCACTAGGTTGCACTAAGTACACTGGCTTGGTAGTGTTTGAGTTAGTGGCTCCATAGGATTGCACACGAGAGAAAGTTGCACCTGACTATTGTTCTTTTGTGATGACAGCAACATACCAAGAGGCCGAGGCAGAGGCAGAACTTCAGCATCAGGATTTGACGTAGAGCAGGACGAAGGTGTGATGATGCGAGAATTTGTCTAGTCCATGGTTGCAGCCACAAAGACGAGGCCAAAGGAGACCCGTGAATAAAGTAGTTTTGCCAGCTAGGGGCACCAACCTTGGATGGGCGCGACCAGCTAGGGGAATGCGAGGCTGGTAGAGAAGTGGGTGTGGTTAGCCACGTTCCAACTTAGATAGGAGGCTGACCAGTTGTAGAGGTCTACATGACTCACCAAGTTCCCCAACCAGGATTTGTTGATAATCACTTGGGAGGAGTTCCAAGAAGTGTTTTATGAGAGGTTCTTTCCTGAGCATGAGAAAGACAAGCTAGACAGAGATTTCTGGAACTTAAAGTAGTGGAATCTCTCTATGGCAGAATATGAAACTGCCTTCCACCGACTAAAGCAATTCTCCTAGACTATCACCACCGAGAAGAGCCGAGCCAAGAAGTTTGTAGAGGGACTGACTCTAGAACTCAGGTCCAGAGTTCTTAGGTTCCGGTGCCAGACATTGACTGACATAGTGGAGCTAGCAGCTTACTACGAGGATGAGCGTCGGTTGTTCCAAGAAGAGTTCCCTAGGGGGATGGGGAAGAGATTCTCTCAACGGCCTTCTGCTTTTAGTACGCCCAGCTCAGCTAGTTCTAGAAGCTCTGGGAAGAAGAGAAAGGAGCGTTCTGAGTCTACTATGAAAAGGTGCAGTGTTACTGGGAAGAGTAGTACTGGACCCAGTCAGACCGATTCCACCAGTGGTGTAGGAAGAGGACCCTACAATACTTGTAATAGGATGGAGCATATAGCAACAAAGTGCAGATTTTGATAGCAAGGGATAGATAGCGTGAGTTGCTACAACTGCGGTAAGATCAAGCACTTCTAGAAGAACTACACTAAGCCCCAGAAGATAGACTGAGATGTGCCCCGACAGCCTATAAAGAGGTGAGTTTTCTCCATTTCTGCTTCAAATGTAGGTCCCTCAGGGGACGTTGTAGAAGGTAAGGAGCAGTGAGAATTATTATAGATATGTGTAATCATGTTGTACTATAAACCATGTATAATTAGCATTGGTATCTATAATAATTATCATGGTTCTATTGTGTATGAATGTTAGGATCCTTTGTCGTAATTGACAAAATGGCCTAAGTTTTATTCGACTCAGGTAGTTCATTTTCATTTCTATCTGAGTCATTTACGGTCAAGGATGGAGATAGACCAGCTAGGCTAGCTTTTCAGCTAGATGTGGTGACTCCATTAGGAGAACACAGTCTAGCATGGAAGTATTTGAGGTTAGTCAATATTCAGCTAGGAAACAAGGATTTCCAAGCTAGTCTAATTCTGATGAAGATACAAGAGTATGATGTTATTTTGGGAATAGACTGGCTAGCACAACACTCAGCGTTGATAGACTATGCCAAGAAGAGGATTTTAGTAGAGTGCCCATCCAAGGAGTGATGCATGATACAAGGAGTAAAGCCGAGAGAGCCCAAAAAAGTAATCTCGGCAATCAAAGCATACCACCATCTAACCAAAGGCTACATGGGATACTTGGCTAGTGTGACAGTATCCTCCTCATCAGCGTTCAAAATACAAGACATTCCAGTTGTTGCAGAATATCCAAACGTATTTCCAAAGGAATTGCTGGGGATGGATGCCTCCACACAGAGAAGTAGAGTTTGTGATTAATCAGACACCAAGGTCAGGTTCTATCTGGAAGGCCCCTATAGAATGGTATCAACTGAATTGAGAGAGCTCCGGAGTCAGCTGCAAGAACTATTGGACAAGGAATTTATCCATCCAAGTGTGTTGCCTTGGGGAGCACCAGTGTTATTTGTCAAGAAGAAGGACAGTTCACTTCGATTATACATTGATTATCGGATGTTGAATCAGATTAACATCAATAATAAGTATCCACTACCCAGGATCAACAATTTATTTGATCAACTACATGAAGCATTAATTTTATCCAAGATAGATCTGAGATCTGGATATCATCAGCTCAGGATCTGGAAGACAGATATGCACAAGATGGCCTTCAGGACTCGATATGATCATTATAAGCTCCTGGTCATGTCGTTCAGGCTGACGAATGCACCAGTAGTCTTCATGGACCTGATGAACTAAGTAATCAGGCCCTATTTGGACCAGTTCATCGTCATTTTTGTGGATGATGTATTGGTGTATTCTCTGGATGTAGAGGCCCATCAGATACACTTGAGGACCGTATTAGAGACCTTAAGGCAGCATCAGTTGTACACTATGTTCTCCAAGTGTAAGTTCTGGCTGGGATAGGTAGCCTTCCTTGGACATATTATCCTAGGAGAAGGCATTAAGATAGATCTAGCCAAAGTGGAAGTAGTAAGTAGTTGGGCCAGACCGAGAACAGTGACAGAGATCAGGAGTTTTCTCAAGTTGATGGGTTATTGCCGGAGGCTTATCCAAGATTTTTTGAAGATTGTAGCCCCGTTGACCAGATTGACTCGAAAGGAGGCTTTTTTTGCTTGGAATCAACATTGGGAGGAGAGCTTCAATGAGCTAAAGGATCGTCTTGTCACAGCCCCAGTTCTAGCATTATCGTCTAGTAGTGGGGGTTTTGTAGTGTATAGCGACGCCTATGGGACTGGGTTAGGGTGTGTTCTGATGCAGCATGCGAAGGTAATAGCTTATGCCTCCCAACAGCTAAAGGACTACAAAAAGAATTACCCCATCCACGATCTAGAAATGGCTACAATGGTGTTCGCCCTGAAGATCTGGAGACAGTATCTATATGGCAAACAGTTTGAAGTCTTCACAGATCACAGGAGTTTAAAGTATATTTTTACACAGAAAGATTTGAACTTAAGATAGAGAAGATGGGTGGAGTATATTAAAGATTACGATTTCAGCTCATCATACCACCTAGGCAAAGCAAAAGTGGTCGTAGACGTGCTAAGTAGGCACACCCATGTCATGGCCAGCCTCATGATCAAAGAATGGCACCTGATGGAAGGACTGGTCAAGTGTAAACTACTAAGGCAGTCTCAGGGAGCTATGAGGACGCTGTTGGTGAACTTAGCTTTTCGCCCAAGAATGGTTGAAGCCATTGTAGTGGCCCAGCAGTTTGATCCCTTTGTGAGGGTCACTTGGCAAAAGATCGAGGCAGGAGAGGCGCCTCATTTCTCAGTTGGTGTAGACGGTGGGTTGAGGTACGATCTACAGTTGTACGTGCCTCAGATAGAAGAAATAAAGAAGAGCCTACTAGATGAGGTTCACCGATCCAGATACACCATCCACCCAGGGAATACCAAAATGTACAAAGATTTAAAGAGAAATCTTTAGTGGCTCGGAATAAAAAGAGAAATTACTGAGTTTGTGACAAAGTACACAACTTACTAGATGGTAAAAATAAAGCACCAAAAATCCAAAGGAACTTTGCAACCTCTGGACATTCCAGTCTGGAAGTAGGAGCACGTGTCGATGGACTTCATGATAGGATTGCCGAAGACTAGAAGAAAGAATGATACTGTGACCGTGCCCGACCAGGAGGGAGGGGTGGGGAGGAGACCACAGCCATGCCAGGATGGCGAAGGCGCAAGGATAGGATAGAAGAAAGAAGGAAAGGAAAGGAGTCGCCACCTAGTCTTTTAAGGGAAAGACGAGGAAAACCACAAAAGGATGAATGCATGGGATGCAAATGGGAAGACTGGATGTCTGCTAACCAGA
>JAMKQA010029825.1:0-21031 GCA_024699735.1 Posidonia australis
CAAGGCTGGTGTATGGTACAGGGCACCAGACTGGGTGAGCCCAGGAAAGTGATTTCTGCTCTCAAGGCCTATCATCATCTGGCAAGAGGCAGTGTGGGCTATTTGGCCTGTGTGACAGTTTCTACTTCGCCTGTAGTCGAGATTCAGGACTTGCCAGTGGTGAGGGAATATCCTAATGTTTTTCCAGAGGAATTGCTTGGAATGCCGCCACATAGAGAAGTGGAGCTTGTGATTGATCTGGTGTCGGGATCAGGTCCTATTTCCAAGGCTTCGTACAAGATGGCACCTGCGGAGTTAATGGAGCTTCAAAATTAGCTGCAAGAACTGATGGATAAGGGATTCATTCGTCCTAGTGTTTCACCTTGGGGAGCACCAGTTCTGTTCATGAAGAAGAAGGATGGTTCACTTCGGCTCTGTATAAATTACCGAATGTTGAACCAAATCACTGTCAAGAACTAGTATCCACTACCCAGGATCGACGATTTATTCGACCAGTTGTAGGGAGCATCGGTGTTCTCCAAGAAAGACTTGAGATCTGGATACCATCAGTTGATGATTAGTGAGCCAGATGTGCAGAAGACAGCCTTTCGCACCTATTATAGGCATTATGAGTTTGTGGTTATGCCATTCGGGTTGACGAATGCTCCGGCTGTTTTTATGGACCTGATGAATAGGGTGTTCAGGCCCTCTTTGGACAAGTTTGTGGTCATTTTTGTGGATGATGTTCTGGTGTATTCTCCAGATGTTCAGACCCACCGGAGGCACTTGAGGATCGTACTGGAGACACTAAGACAACATCGGCTTTATGCCAAGTTCTCCAAGTACGCGTTTTGGCTGGAAGAGGTGTCTTTCCTTGGTCACATTATTTTGGGAGAAGGCATCAAGGTAGATCCAGCCAAAGTGGAAGCTGTGAGCAGTTGGGCCAGACCGAAGACAGTAACTGAGATTAGAAGTTTTCTCGGCCTGGTAGGATATTATAGGAGATTCATTCAGGATTTTTCCAAGATTGTGGCACCATTGACAAGACTAACTAGGAAGGAAGTGCACTTTGCCTGGGATTCGCAGTGTGAGGAGAGCTTCAATGAGTTGAAGGCCCCTCTGGTATCAGCCCCAGTTTTGACTTTACCCTCTAGGAGTGGTGGTTTTACAGTCTACAATGATGCCTATGGGACTGGTTTGGGGTGTGTGCTGATGCAGCATGATAGGGTGGTGGCGTATGCCTCGTGCCAGTTGAAAGATCATGAGAAGAATTATCCCACCCATGATTTAGAGATGGCAACTGTGGTGTTCGCCTTAAAACTTTGGAGGCATTATTTATATGGCGAACAGTATGAGGTGTACACAGATCACAAGAGTCTGAAGTACATCTTTACTCGGAAGAATTTGAACCTGAGACAGTGGTGCTTGGTGGAGTATATTAAGGATTATGATTTCAGTTTTTCCTACCACCCAGGGAAGGCTAATGTAGTTGTGGATGCTCTGAGCAGACACACTCATGTTATGGCCAGTCTGATGATCTAGGAATGGAAATTATTAGAGGGTCTAGTGGAGTGCAGGCCTCAGAGACAGTCTCAGGGACCTGCCAGAGTAATGCTGGCTAATTTGTCTGTTCACCCGAGGATGATCGAGGTGATTGTCACAACTCAGCAATATGATTCTTTTGTGTTAGATATTTGGAGGAAGCTGGAAGCTGATAATGCCCCTCATTTTTCAATTGTGGTAGATGGTGGGTTGAGGTATGACTTAAGATTATATGTACCTCAGATAGAGGAAAACAAGAACAGTTTGCTGGATGAAGCCCACCGCTCTAGATACACTATTCATCCAGGAAGCACCAAGATGTATAAAGACCTGAAGTGAAACTTTTAGTGGCCTGGGATGAAGAGAGAGATTACTAAGTATGTGGCAAAGTGTGCAACCTACCAGATGGTGAAAATAGAGCACCAGAAGTCCGGAGGTACTTTGCAGCCTCTAGACGTTCCAGTGTGGAAATGGGAAAATGTGTCGATGGACTTTGTGACGGGTTTGCCATGAACCCGAAGAAAGAATGATACTGTGTGGGTGATAGTGGATCGCCTTACATATTCGACACATTTCTTGCCAATGAGGGTGAATCTTCCTTTGGCAAAGCTGGTAGAGTTGTATGTGGTTGAGATTGTGAGATTACATGGTGTCCCAGTGTCTATTGTGTCTAACAGAGACACGTGGTTTAATCGAGATTCTAGGGAGCTCTGCAGGAGGCTTTTGGCATTTTGCTGAATTTTAGTACGGCCTTCCACCCCCAGATGGATGGCCAGACAAAGAGGGCCATCTAGACACTAGAGGACATGCTGAGGGCCCGTGCCTTGGATTTTGGTGGTAGCTGGGAGGATCATTTACCTCTGATTGAGTTTGCATATAATAACAGTTACCACACTAGCATTGGTATGGAACCATACGAGGCATTGTATGGCAGACCCTGCAGGACACCCACTTGCTGGAGTGAGGTGGATGAGAGACGGTTGGTTGGCCCAAGATCATACAGCAGTACGAGGGCAAGGTGGATCTGATCAGGAAGAGGTTGTTGTTTGCAGAGAGTCGGCAGAAAAGCTATTTTGATAGGTGGCGAAGACCTCTGGAATTCGAGGTAGGAGACTTCGTTTTCCTGAAGGTGTCACCAACCAAGGGTGTGATGCTGTTCGGTAAGAGAGGCAAGTTGAGCCCAAGGTATATCAGACCATACCAGATTACAAAGAGGGTTGATGAGGTGGCATACAGACTAGATCTACCTCCAGAGTTGGTGGGTGTACACAACACCATTCATGTATCTATGTTGAGGAAGTGTTTGGCCAATGCGTCCCAGGTGATACCAGTGCAGCCAGAGGAGCTATGAGAGGACTTGTCTATGGTTGAAAATGCAGTTCAGATACTGGACAGGAAGGATCAAGTCCTCAGGAATAAAGTGATTCCATTAGTGTTAGTTCAGTGGCAACACCATGGTACAGAGGAGGCTACCAGGGACGAGTTGGACTTCTAGAGACAGTTCCCCTACTTGTTTTATTAGAGCTGAATTTCAAGGACGAAATTCTTTTAAGGGGGTACGATGTGACATCTGAGCCTCATTATCCATCTTCATTTATAAACCATGTAATTAATTGTAATATTGCATAAATGGTTTAGTGAAGGATAATCTGTTACTTCTTGGATGTGTGAGCTTGTGGTTCGCTTTTTGTGCTCTTGCTTGTAATTTGGAACCAATGAGGAGTCTGGTTTGAGGATGCACAATCATCTCAGTTTGTGTGCCCGTTCCTTCCTCTCTTCTATCTTTCTTTTTCTCCTTCTCTCACTCATGAGCTCACTACACACCTGTCTTCTTCCCCTTCACCCTCCACTAGCCTGTGACACCACCACCCAACGACCCGTGCCTCGCCGTCACCTCCGACGTGATGGGTGGCTGGCATGATGCGGGAGGAGGAGGGGATAAGAGAGGCAGAGGCGAGTGGAAGAAGGTGAGCTGCGACGCGAGGAGGAAGAGGGAGAGGAAAAACAACGTGCGCGCAACCGAGGAGGAGGTGGGAGAAGCTCGTGTGATCTGTCGGCGGAGGAGGCTTCGGCGGGGGGCGAGGAGGCTCGCCGAAGTGTGGGAAGGTTCGTTGGGGCGCCATTAGAGGAACGCGACCCCTGTCCCTTCTCATTTCCCTTGTGTTTGGATTAAGTGAGAAAATCCATGAAAATGACAAAAAAGCATGTAAAATTGTAGAAAAATAAGGAAAATGATGAGAATGAGTTGTATTGCATGAGAACATTGATATCATACGGTTAGGATGAAAATATGTGGAATTGAATGTGATTTGGGGGTGTAAGCTACAGTAGGTTTCATTGAGCTCTTCCCCTTTAATGATTTTTGTATGAATCACATAGTTGATAGAATGAGGAATGGTTTGAAGGGTTTTGAAGAAGACTCAAGGGTCTACACGCCATGATTTTATGGTAATTTGTGATATGTGTTTGGGGGGTCCGATCAGGACTCCCACAATGGACGATTTTTCGCCACCTGGAACAGGGATGTGCCCTATCTGCGAGGAATTCGGTATGCCAAATTTATTGAGTATGCCGAAATTCCGACAGATTAAGCCAAGATCGCTGGTTTTGGTAGACCGAAATCTCTCGGTCTACCGAACCAGGTGGTTTCGGTATACCGAAGAAGTTCAATATACCGAACCTGAAATTTGGTCTGCCATTTTTGCCTGGCCCTGATATGTATAGATATGAATTTAAATGAATGATAAATGATTTTAAAAGGTATGTTGAGCATTTGTAAGTGATGTTCTCCCCATGTAATGACATGGAGGAATGTGGAACCCAAATAAATAAATTTGGGCGTGGTTTTCGGTTTTGATCCCATAAATGAATAAAAAAAGGATGATTTTGTGTGGTTTTGGGGTTTAGACTCTGTGAATGAGCAAAATGGCTGATTATGCGTGGTTTTTGGGCATGAGACCCAATTTATGATTTTAAGCATGGTTTTCATGACTTGAGTTGGAACCCTAGTGGAGGGTCAAGTGTTGCAAGGAGACAGATTCCTGTAATGGAAAGAATGAAATGGAAAATGGTTTTGAAAAGAAAAGCTTAAAGAGTTTTGAAATGAAACACTAATAATGTGTTAAGAAAGCACGGGGGTTGGTGTTGACAACGTGGTAGGAGTAAGAGGCTCAAATGAAACCAGTTGCCAGACACGACTGTGGTTTCCGAGCTTAAGACGGTGTAGGCTGAGCCTGGGTCGTGGTACCTAGTTGTTCAGGTCACCAAGCTCGTCACAGTGTAGGCTGAGCCTAGGTTATTGAACCTAGTTGTTCGGGTCACTAACGATGTAGGCTGAGCCTAGGTCATTGGACCTAGTTGTTTGAGTCACCGATGGGGCATCAGACAAAGACGTATCCCCGTGCATACATGAAAATGAAATTGAGGCCAGTTGGCCAGGGTGGTGGCATCCCGCACGGGGAATTTCACGGCGGCAGTGCAGGATGGTAGGGGAAAGGATGTCCTCGCCTACTGCTTGTGTGCCTCGTTACCCCTGATCAAGATAACAACAGTAAGGGAAAGTGGAAATGACTAAGAAAAAGAAATGTGGTTTGACCAGGATTGGACTTATGAAATGGTCCTAAAATCCTGAAATGGAATAACGATGATGTTTTAACTAGTTACCAGCTAGTATTTTTGATTTTATTTTGAGCCGAGAGGCATTGTATTTTAGGCTAGATCTGGTCCGAAATGTGAATTTGAAAGGGTGATTTTGGGAAGAAATCCCAAGTATTGAAAAAGGACTTGTTTTGGAAAATGAGTTCCAAAGGTTTTAAAAAGAAAATGCAAAGGTGTGTTTTTGAAAGAGAATGTGGTTTTGGAATGATTTTCCTGATGTTTTGAGAAAAGAAAGGAAACATGGCTTTTGGAAAAGGGTATGGATTTGGGACGTAATTCTCAAGTGATTTCAAAAGAAAGACAAAGAAATGATATTTTAAAAGCAAAAGAGGATTTCTGACAGAAAACCAAGCTTTGAAAATTAAAGAGATGAGTTTTAATGGTTTTGCCGAGATTTTGTAGTTTGTGTGTTTGGGGCGCGTACTGGGTGACATAGATGTCACTTACGCATGCTTGTTTGGTTTTCAGGTGCAGACCACCTGCAATCGAGTTCTGGTGCAGAAATTGGAGCTTCTAGCCTCACATTTTGATCCTGAAGGTGAGCCTTAGTTACAGTTATTTAATATTTCTGTAATTAGTGTAATTTTGCTTATGATACTGTATTTTGGTAGCGTGCTCGGGATCGAGGCGTTACAATAAGCCTATACCTTGAAAGTGTTTAATTGATGTTTCAACTAAGCCTGATAGTTTTAAATGATTTTCAAAGTTTATTATAAGAAGATAAGAGTGTCTCTGAGAAATGGTTTTCCAACGAGTTTTCTAAAGATTCCTAAAGAGCATGGATGACTTTAAATAGTATTTTCTAAAGAATTTTGATAAGGAACTATAAGGATTTTCATGGTGTTCCTTTGCGTAGCATTTTAGTGGTATTTTTAGAAATGGATTCTGAGTATTTTCAAAACTGGTTTCAAAATGAGTTTGGAAAAGAAAAGCATAGATTTGCAAAAGGGTTTGAAAGAACAAGATTTAAAATAAGATTCTCTCTATTTAAGTAAAGATTCTCTAGAACGATTCTAGTTTAAAAAAGAGCTTGAGAAAGTGTTATTTTCAGAAAAAGAATAGTTTTACAGAAATGATTTCTGTAACAAAAAAGATTTAGAAAAGAAATGCATGTTTTCATAAAAGAGTTTCTAGAGTTTGTGTAACGCCCTGATCCCAGGTACGCTACCAAAACACAGTATCATAAGCAAAATTACACTAATTACAGAAATATTAAATAACTGTAAATAAGGCTCACCTTCAGGATCTCAATGTGGGGCTAGAAGCTCCGACTCTTGCACCATAACTCGACTGCACCTGAAAACCAAACAAGTACGTGTGAGTGACATCTAAGTCACCCAGTACACGCCCAAACACACAAACACAAAGTCTCTGGAAAACTATAAAAATCTCATCTCTTTAATTTTCAAAGCTTGGTTTTCTTTTGAAAATCCTCTTTGTGTTTAAAATACCATTCCTTTCTCTTTTGTTTGAAATCACTAGGGAATTAAGTCCCAAATCCATACCCTTTTCCAAAAGCCATGTTTCTTTTCTTTTCTCAAATTTGGAAACTCATTCAAAAAAAACCACATTCTCTTTCGGAACACATATTTTCATTTTTATTTTCCTTTAAAAACCTTTGGAATTCATTTTCCAAAACATGTCCTTTTTCAATACTTGGGATTTCTTCCCAAAACCACACTTTCAAATTCACATTTCTGACCAGATCCAGCCTAAAACACAATGCCTCTCGAGCTTAAAACCAAATCATAAATATTGGCTGGTAACTGGTTAAAACACCATCATTAGTCCATTTCAGGATTTTATGACCATTCGTAAGTCCAATCTTGGACAAACCACATTTCTTTTCTTATTCATTTCCACTTTTCTTTACTGTTGTTACCTTGATCAGGGGTAACCAGGCACACAAGCAGTAGGCGAGGAAAGCCCTTCCCTTACCTTTCTTGCACTGCCGCGGTGAAATTCCCCGTGTGGGATGCCACAGCCCCAGCCAACCGGCCTTAATTTCATTTTCATATATGCACGGGGATATGTCTTTGTCTGACGCCCCATCGGTGACCCGAACAACTAGGTCCAATGACCTAGGCTCAGCCTACACCGTCGGTGACCTGAACAACTAGGTTCAATAACCTAGGCTCAGCCTACACCGTCACGAGCTTGGTGACTCGAACAACTAGGTACGTCGACCAAGGCTCAGCCTACACCGTCTCAAGCTCGGAAGCCACAGTCGTGTCTGGCAACTGGTTTCATTGGAGCCTCTTACTCTTACCACGTTGTCGACACCAACCCTCGTGGTTTCTTAACACATTATTAGTGTTTCATTTCAAAACTCTTTAAGCTTTTCTTTTCAAAATCATTTTCCATTTCATTCTTTCCGTTGTAGGAATCTGTCTCCTTGCAACACTTGACCCTCCACTGGGGTCCTAACTCAACTCATGAAAATCATGCCTAAAATCATAAATTGGGTCTCATGCCCAAAAACCACGCATAATCAGCCATTGTGTTCATTCACAGGGTCTAAACCCCAAAACCACACAAAATCATCCTTTTTTATTCATTTATGGGATCGAAACCCAAAACCACGCCCAAATTTATTTATAGGGTTCCACATTCCTCCATGTCATTACATGACGAGAACATCACTTACATATGCTCAACATACCTTTTAAAATCAATTATCATTCATTAAAAATTCATATCTACACATATCAGGACCAAGCAAAAGCGGCAGATCGAATTTCAGATTCGGTATACTGAAATCTCCTGATTCGGTATACCGAACTTCTTCGGTAAAGCAAAACCCCCTGGTTCAGTCGATCGAGAGATTTCAGTCTTCTGAAACCAATGATCCTGGCTCAATCTGTCAGGATTTCGGCATACCGAATCCAATTCGGCATACCGAAAACCCCGCAGACAGGGCACACCCCTGTTCCAGGCGGCGAAAAATCGCCGAAAGTGGGAGTCCCAATCGGACCCCCAAAACACTAACCAAAATTTTTCAATAAATCATGGGGTGTAGACCCTTGGGTCTACTTCAAAACCCCTCATACAAAAATCACAAAGAGGGAAGAGCTTAGTGAAACCTATTGTAGCTTACACCCCCAAATCACATTCAATTCCACATATTTCATCCTAACCGCATGATATCTATGTTCTCATGCAATACAACTCATTCTCATCATTTTCCTAATTTTTCTACAATTTTACAAGCATTTTTGTCATTTTCATGGATTTTCCCACTTAATCCAAACACAAGGGAAGCGAGAAGGGATAGGGGTCGCGTACCTATAATGGCACCTCAACGAACCTTCCCGTACTCCAATGAGCCTCCTCGTGCCTCGACAAAGCCTCCTCCACTAGCAGATCACACGAGCGGCTCCCACCTCCTCCTCGGTTGCGTGCCGCTCCTCCTTCTCTTCTCCTCTCTCGGTCACCTTCTCCTCTCCTCGCTTGCCTCCGTCTCTCTTTATCCCCTCCTCCCTCCACATCACGCTGGCCATCCATCGTGTCAGAAATGACGGTGAGGCACGGGCCACTGGCTGGTGGTGGCACGGGTGTGGAAGAAGAAGACGGAATGGTGCCAGCTCATGAGAGGGAAGGAAAAAGAAAGGAGAAAAAGAAGGAAAGAAAAGGAAGAAAAGACAAGCATGCAAACCGAGGCGACTGTGCATCCTCAAACTAGACTCCTCATTGGTCCCAAATCACAAGCAGGAGCACCGAAAGCCAACCACAAGCTCACACATCCAAGAAATAACAGATTATCCATTAATAAACCATTTAAGCAATATTACAATTAATTACATGGTTTACAAGTAAAAATGGATAATCAGGCCCAGATGTCACAGTTTGTACCTTGGTGAAAGAGATTGGGTGCCTAGAGAAAGGTGTTGATTGAGCCGAGTAAGATAACTTGTAAGCTCAAACACCAAGAAAGAAAGGAACGTTGGGAAACACATCCCTGTACATAGAGAAAAACAATGAGAGCCTGTTGGCTCAGAAGGGCCTGAGGAGCCCAAGAGTACAACGTGTTGGTTGAGGTAGATGGTGGAATACCCAGCACAGTGACTTTCACTGTGACAACGTAGGAGGTTGAGATTGGTGTCTCCCTCCGTTTGTAGTCAGGTCACCCATGATAAAGGTGACACTAGAAAAGAGATTTTAGAAAGTTTTCAAATTTGAGAAAGAGATAGTTTTGAGCTAGAATTGAGCTGTGTTGGCTTTTGAGTTTTAGCCAGATTCTAGTTGAGTTCAAACTAGTGTTTTAGGACTAGTTCCAGCCAGTGTTGTATTTTTAGCCAATTCCTGAGGTAAAGTTTGGGCTAGAACCTAGTCCCAGGAATTGTTTTCAAAAATGCATTAGAATAAAGCGTGAGTTTCAGAAAAGAATAAAAATGTTTAAAAAGTCATGATTTAAAAAGATTTTCTTCGAATAGACATTTCCAGAGTTTTGGTTCCAATGGGAGACCAGATTAAAGATTTATGAGAACGAATTTCAGAAATGGTTTTAGAGTTTGTGTTGGGTTAGACTTGGGATTGGCATAGAGTAGCCATTCCAAGTGTGCCACAGAGTTTTGGAAGATGCTTGGGTTTTTGAAAGAAAAGTGTTTTAGAAAAGCATGAAAATTTCAAAGAAAAGATAGATGTTTGAGAAAAGCATCAAAGTTTTTAAGAGAAGAGAAATGCTTGAGTAAAATATAAGATTTTAAAGTAAAAAGAAAGTGTTTTGAAAAGAAAAGAGATTTTTGAAAATGGGAAATTCGATATACCGAATAAAATCAGTATGTCATTTTTCTATCAGTATTCAGCCTTGAGCCCTATTTTGGATGACTGAATATGTTCAGTCGACCTTTTTCAGGGGATTTTGGACGACTGTTTTGAAGTTCAATCGATCGATTTGGGCACCTGGGCCTATTTCAATATGTCGTTTTGGTTCAACATGCCAAACTAGACCCCTAGACCAAGTAAACGAGGTTTTTGGTAAAGACAAATATGAAAAGATTTTTATGACTAATTGACGTATTTTGGCATATTGTTTAGAAAGAGTTTTATAAGAAAAGTATTTCAGTAAAGCATGAGTTTTCAAAAGAAAAGAAAGATGCTTGACATAAGCATGAGATTTTAAAGTAAAAGAAAGTATTTAGAAAAAGAAAAGTGATTGTACCAGTTTTTGAGATATGGTTTGTTGTTTTGATTGAGTAGAGGCTCAGTGTTGGTGTGGTAATCTCCAGTAGTTGTGTGCTTGACTTGGTTGGTCATTTCAAGTATGTATTAAGATTTGAAATCTTTCGTATGATTTGAAAGAAAAGACAGAAAATGATTTTGAAAGTTAAGTATATGATTTAGAAAAGAAAAGAATAGTTTTCAAAGACATGATTTCAAGAGTTGAGTTGTTTATGGGGCAAAAGAGAATTGCATGGGATTGTGTGTGGCATCTGAGAGAGATGCCAGAATAATGTGAGTTTTGTGGGGTGTGTGCTAGGTGACCTTTCAGTGGTCACTCATGTGTGTTTTGTTAGTGTTTTCTCAAGTACAGAATAGGAGTAGAAGTTTGCTAGTGTATGTAAAGATGGAGTCAGTCGACCACACATCAAAGATTTTAGATAAGTGTTTAGTTCAATTTAATTCAGTTAATAGCATTTTTATTTATGATGTTTAATGTTGGATTTAGCTTCAGATTGGATGTAAGTAATTAGAAGAAAAAAAATTTGTAGCTAGTTTTGGTAACTGCTCATAGTCAAATCGCTATAATTATATATCTAGATTTTTTAGTATCTTTGTTACTGAAACTAATGTTAATTTCATTACAACTTAATGGAATTATAATTTAAGTAATGTCATTGTTTTACAATACACGTCTAGTAGATTTTATGTTTCTCCCTTTCAACATGTAGGATATGGACACATTTATTGTTTCCCTCACAAGAGAATGATCCTAATGTAGGGTAAATATTTAATTTATTTTAGTGTAATATTAATTTTACAATGTTTATTTTATTATAAGTTAGCATTGTATATCTGGATTTTTTTTTAGTATCCATGTTACTGAAACAAATGTATTTGCGTTACAACTCAACGAAATTGTAATTGAAGTAATGTTATTGTTTTACTATGCACGTCTAGTTGATTTTATGTTTCTCCATTTGTGCATGTAGGGTATGGACACATTTATTGTTTCTAGAAAGGATTATGACAACCATTGTAGATTAATCATGTTTGAAGCTGATCATTCGAAGTCGAAGTGCAGTTGTTGTATTTTGGAGTTTAAAGGTTATTCGTGTAGACATCTTCTAGCAATCCTTATTTACTTTAAAATATATTTATTATCAGACCATTTTATTTTTAAGAGATGGTTCAAATCATGCAAGGATGCCATGAAACAAGACATATACACAAATAAACCATGCAACTATAATGTAGATATAATGCAATTGGCAAATATGATATCCAGTCGTGTCTAGCAAGGCAAGGAGTTTTACGATTTTGCAAAAATCACTGGATGAAATGAAAGGCAAGCAAGTTATTCTAGCAGAGGATGTAGATGATGGAATGGAAGGAAGGATTTCAAAACGTCGATCCATCACTCGTTCTTCTTGTAAGACATTCCAACCTTTCACAGAGGTTACTATATTACCACCTTCAATTACATAAACTAAAGGAAGTGGTAGAGGTGGTAGACCAAAAGTCGGTGAGGTGCCACGAATTAAGTCTAATAGAGAGAAACAGGCAAAGGGAAGACAATGTAAAACTTGTGGGGAAAATAACTCGCAACATGATTCTAGGAATTGTCCATCAAAGTTGAAGGGCAATATTGATTATAATTGCAAGTCTCTTTGTTTATGATGTCGTATTTAGATATTTAGTTTTTAATCAAGATAAATGATACTATCTCTGTTGGTTTTTTGGTTGCAATGATGGAAAAGAAAACTTGGTTAGAGTGGTGGTGTTTCATAGTGGATTATGATTGTATCACAAAACAATGTATCTTTCATGTGGACTTTTCTTGTTTGACTAGTTTTGTTTAGAAATTATGTTAGTTTTCTGCTAAACTGAAGTTGCATTGATATGTTGAGGTGTTGTCACACCCCCAATTTTCCATAATAATTTAAAGCAAATTAAATTACAGGAAATTTAAAACTAAACAAAATATCAACTACCAGGAACTTGTGTGTGCGGCTTCAAGACTCTGGATTATATGCACTCTGCTGAAACCCAACCGGATGCTTGCACCTGCAACTTAAAACAACAAAGAACAAGCGTGAGTGATAGAAGTCACCCAGCACATACCCCACAAAGCGGTGGAAAACAAAAACTATATTAATATTCTTTTAAATTCATTTCACAATCATTTCCTTTAAAATTCCACAATGTGGCCCACAAGGCCGAAAATCAACACAAATGTGGCCCATGCCGGCCAAAACAGCAAATAGGGCTCTAACAGCCAAAAACCACAAATGAGGTCCTTAATGGCGAAAACCACACAGTGAGTTGGGAAACCCAACATCAGGCAACCAACTCTAGCCACAAGTAGTCCACCGAAGCGCGACCAACGGTGTTTGCACTGTCACAGTGTGCCACCCAGTGTAGGAGCTAACCACTCTCTCACGATCCTCCCACTTAGAGAACCCTCATAGAGCCAACCCCTCTCTAGGAAGGCAGTCCTGTCTCTCAAGACGCTACCAGCTACGGGGCAAGTGTCCCACTCGCATTGGCCACCACAGGATACACCTCCTCACGGCATCCTCCACACAGTGCTCAGGAGGGAGAGTTATACCTCCACATCCGACAACACCCAAGCCTCAGTACTTACAGTGACATCAAGAGTATTATACCTCCCTGACATGTCACAAGACACCTCAACCCGTGGACCACAACCTGTAGCCTCGAGACGACAAGCAAGGAGTCTCATACCTCCAAGACCCGATGACCCTCAGCCTCAAGTATCTCTGCACTTGACCTCAACCAAGGAGATGTGCCTGACAACCAGAGACTGTCGTCACATTCCCTGGTTCCAACAATACGTTCCCACGGTGTCTCGTCCTGCACACAAAAAACCAAGAAAACCATTTTTCCAAAATAGGCCAACTCATCTCTTTGAAAACCATTTTTCAAGACATTTTATATCTTTGGAAACTCTTTCAAAACCTCAAAAAAACGGCACATCTGGTGTCCCATGGGGCCACCACTGACAGCCCACAATCCTATCTCAAATGGGCAAACCAAACCAATCTAGCAAACCCACAAGAATCACATTTTATAAAACAGCTAGGAACTAATTCAGCATACCGAAAAAGGGAATCGGTATACCAAAAATCCCTGGATCGGTTGATTGAAACAGGTCAACGATCAACACTCATGGACAAATTGGAAGATTGAAACATAGTTCAGTCGACCATCCAAAATCAGACAACGGAAGATCGACCAGAGGACCAAATTTGACAGAAAAATGGCATACCGAAATGATTCGGTATGTTGTTCTCTGCAAATCCAAAAAACTGCCCAAAGCTCAACTTTTGAAATTGCCCAAGATAAGACCTTGGAGCGGACTCCCAAAATAAGCACCAAAAAATCCAACTAAAACATATATGGTAGACCCTTGAGTCTACTCCAAATCCACACAAACAAAATCAAAATCCATCCATCACACAGCAAGATATAAATTTGCAAAGACAAAGGGGTCAAAAAAACCCAAACCACAACAATCACCTCAAAACAATATAATTGCCTCGATAAATTTCCATAAATTCACAATAAATTCTAGGAATGTAAATTTACCTAGATTTCATGCATTCCTATCACTTCTACCAATTTCATGCTTTCTACACTTTGGTTTGGAGGTGCGTACCTTAATACGACTCCAGACGACCCAACTCCAACCACTAGCCACCTGCAAGCCTCCAGAGCTTCCACGACCCTTGGGACAACTTCCCAGAGCCACACGCCACAAGCCGCTGCATGCCACCGCTAACTCTTGAGCACACAGAGTAGAGGATAGACAGGGGAGGAGATGGGGGGAAGAAACAACGGAGAGGGAGAAAGAGGGTGGGGGTGAATGAGGAAAGTGGAAGGGAAGGAGGGGACGAGTGAGGGAGGAGGAGGAGTGGTGATTGGAAGGACGGCGAAACAGGGAGAAAAGGGAGGCGAGGTGCGAAGGAGGAGGTTGACGGGCTACAACTATATACACACCGACGGTGGTAGCTGCATGCATGCATGCACAGTGCAACTACCAGCCTTCTGCATGAACCAGCAACTAACCGCACCAACTCACTCCCACCAACCGGCCCACAACCGTGGGCCCCATACGAAGCCACACCCGGGCCCACAAGTACAATGCCACAATGTATAGGAACATACAAATAGAAGCCGGTCCACGAGGTCCAAGCCCAAAATCTCACAAACGGGCCTCGGAACAGTAACACCCTTCTAGGAATAAATTCATTATAAAATGTAAATAATTACAAAATAAATTTACGGATGTTACATCCTAACCACCTTAAAAGAAGATTTCGCCTCTAAAATCACTAGTAGGCAAAAATATATGGGTACTGGACTAGGATGGCTTCCTCACGTTCCCACATGGCCTCCTTGGCTCCATGATGCTGCCACCGCACCAAGACCAACGGAATCACGTTATTCTGCAGCACCTGCTCCTTGCGGTCAATGATCTGACGGCATCCTCCACAAAGGACAGATCTTCCTGGAGCCTCTCTGGCTGAACTAAGATTACATGAGATGCGTCATCCAGACACTTCCTCAACATGGAGACATGGAACACGTCGTGCACAAACGACATCTCTGGTAGTAGATCCAACTGATAAGCAACCTCACCGATCCTCTAGGTAATCTAGTACGGGCCAATATAGTGAAGGCTCAGCTTTCCATGCTTCTAGAACCTCATGACACCCTTAGTCGGTGACACCATCAAAAACACAGTCTCCCACTAGAAATTCCAGTGGTCTCTGCATCCTATCGGCATAGCTCTTCTGCCGACTCTGTGCAGCCAACAACCTGCTACGAATCATATCTGCTCGAGTGGTAACTATTGTTGTAGGCAAACTCAATCAATGGCAGATGGTCCTCCCAACTTCCTTGAAAGTCTAAGGCACATGCTCTAAGCATATCCTCTAGCATCAAGATAGTCCTCTTTGTCTGACCATCCAACTGAGAATGAAATGACGTATTATAGTTGATCACAGTGCCAAAGGCCTCGTGCAGAGTTCTCTAGAACCTTGAGGTGAACCTCGTGTCTCTGTCGGACATGATGGACATCAGAACACCATGCAACCGAACCACCTCAGAAACATACAGCTCTTCTATGTGGTGCATCAGAAGCTTCACCTGAATGGCCAAGAAGTGAGTAGACTTGGTTAGCCCATCCACGATCACCCACACAGTGTCGTTCTTCCTCTAAGTCCGCGGCAAACTAGTCACGAAGTCCATAGCGATGTGCTCCCACTTCCACACAGGAATATCCAGCGGGTGCAAGGTCCCTCTAGGTCTTTGGTGCTCTGCCTTGACCAATTGGCTGGTTGTACACCTAGCCACATGGTCAGCAACATCCCTCTTCATGCTAGGCCACCAAAAATTCCGCTTCAAGTCTCGATACATCTTCGTACTCCTAGGGTAAATAGTGTACCTAGACCGATGCACTTCATCGAGCAACCTTTGCTTGGCCTCCTCATACTGGGGCACGTACAGGCGCATATTATATCTCAGCTCTCCATATGCCCCAATAGAGAAATAAGGCTCTCCACTAGCCTCCAGCTTCTCAAACATAGCCTAAACAAATAGATCCAGCTACTAACAGACAACAATAAACTCTATCAGCTTGGGGCGAACAGACAGGTTGGCCACCCAGGCACCAATCGTCCCATGAGCTTGTCGCTTCTGCCTATAGCTCACCAGATCCTCCAGTATGGTCCACTCCTTGACCATCAGGCTCGCCAACGCGTGCGTACGCCGACTCAAGGCATCAGCGACCACATTAGCCTTGCTAGGGTGGTAGGACAGGCTGAAATCATAGTCCTTCAGATACTCCACCCAACCGCACTGCCTCAGGTTGAGGGTCCTTTGCGTGAAGATATACTTTAAGCTCTAATGATCGATGAAGACCTCAAACTACTCCCTATACAGATAGTGTTGCCAAAGCTTGAGAGCGAACACTACGACAACCATCTCCAAATCATGGGTCGGGTATTTCTTCTCATGGTCCTTCATCTAGCACGAAGCATATGCAATGACATTGCCATGCTACATCAAAACACACCCTAACCCAACACCACTGGCGTCACTATACACAGTGAAGCCACCACTTCCAGAAGTTAGAGTCAAAACAAGGGCAGAAACCAAACGAGACTTCAGTTCTTGGAAACTCGCCTCACAATTCTAGTCCCAACAAAATGGAACCCCCTTCCTGGTCAACTCTGTCAAAGGCACGACTATGGAAGAGAAATCCCTAATGAACCTCTTAAATAGCCTGCCAGACCCAAGAAACTCCTGATCTCCGTCACAGTATTGGGTCACTCCCAACTGCTCACCGTCTCGACCTTGGCTGGATCCACTCTGATGGCGTCTCCAGAAATCAAATGGCCAAGGAACATAACATCACTTAGCCAGAACTCACACTTGGAGAATTTGGCGTACAGCTGATGATGCCTTAGAGTATCCAAAAACCGTCCATAGGTGCATGGTGTGAGTCTCAACATCAGGGGAGTAGACCAACACGTCATCAACAAAAACCACAACGAACTGGTCTAGAAAATGGCTGAAAATCCTATTCATTAGACCCATAAACGCAGCTGGTGCATTAGTCAGGCCGAAAGGCATGACCATGAACTCGTAATGCTCGTACCATGTCCGGAAAGTAGTCTTTTGAATGTCTGAGTCTCGTATTGTGACATCTGGGTCTGATTATCCATTTTTAATTGTAAGCCATGTAATTAATTGTAATATTGTATAAATGGTTTATTAATGGATAATCTGTTGTTTCTTGGAAGTGTGAGAGTTGGGTTGGCTTTTTGTGCTCCTATTTGTGATTTGGGACCAATGTAGGGTCCGATTTGGGGATGCACAGTTGCCTCGTTTTGTGTGCCTGTCTTTTCTTCTTTTTCTTTCTTTCTTTTTCTCTATCTCTTTTCTCTCCCTCACAAGCCACACCATTTCACCCTCCCCATCATATTCTTCTTCCACTCTCCCCACCCATGCGACCACAAGCTAGAGGCCTGTGCCTCCCCGTCTCTTCCGACGGGATGGATGGCCGGCACCATGCGGGAGGAGGAGATAAAGTGGAGGGGAGTGGAGTGAAGGAGGAGTCCAGGAAGAGGGGGATGAACCGAGAGGAAGGGAAAGAGGAAGAATGACGCACGTAGCAAGGAGGTGGTGGTTCACCGAGGTCCACTGGTGGAGGAAGCTTCACCAGAGCAAGAGGAACTCGTCAGAGTAGGGAGAGGCTCGCCAGAAAAGGTATGCAACCCCTCCTTTCCCTCTGTTCGTGCATCTTTGAAAATGAGTTGAATGCATGAAATTAATGAAAAATGCATGTAAAATGGTAGAAAAATAGTGGAATTGTCGAGAATGAGTTGAAAACATAGATATCATGCTGTTGAGATGGAAATAGGTAAGGACATACGAGATTTTGGGATGAAGGCTACAATAGCCGTTTTTGAGTCTCATCTCTTTGTGATTTTTGTATGGATTGTGTAGTTAATGAAATCATGAATGGTTTGAGGGGTTTTGAAGTAGACTCAAGGGTCTACACCCCATGATTTATTGGTATTTTGTGATGTGTGTTTGGGGGTCCGATGGAGGCTCCCACTTCCAACGATTTCATCGACCGAAACTGGGGAATGCCTTGGTTGCGAGAAATTCGGTATGCCGAATTGAATTTAGGATACCGAAGTCCTGATAGATTAAGCAAGATCCCTAGTTTTGGTAGACTGAAATCATTTGGTCGACCAAAATAGGAAGTTTCAGTGTGCCGAGAATGTTTCGGTATACTGAATCAGGGGTTTTTGGTATACCGAACCTGAAATTCAGTCTGTCATTTTTGCCCTGGCTCTAGTATGTGTAAATATGGATGCAAAATGAAGGATAAATGGTTTTAAAGGTATGTAAAGCATGTGTTAATGATGTTTTTTCCCATGTAAATGACATGGAGGAATATGGAACCCAAATAAGTGTATTTGGGAGTGGTTTTGGTTTTAAAGCCATAAAATTGAATAAAAGAGAATAAATGTGTCACTTTTGAAGTAATTTTGGGCATGAGACCCAATTTATGATTTTTAAAGCATGGCTTTTCATGGATACAGTTGGGACCCCATAAGAGGGTTAGGTGTTGCATGGACACAGATTCCAGCAACAAAAAAGAATGAAATGGAAATGGTTTTGAAAAGGAAAGCTTAAAGAGTTTGAAAATGAAACACTAATAATGTGTTAAGGAATCACGGGGGTTGGTGTCGACAATGTGGTGGGAGTATAAGGCTCCAATGAAACCAGTTGCCAGATACGACTGTGGTTGTTGAGCTTGAGACAGTGTAGGTTGAGCCTAGGTCGTTGAACCTAGTTGTTCGGGTCACCGATGGTGTAGGCTGAGCCTAGGTTACTAAACCTAGTTGTTCGGGTCACCGATGGTGTAGGCTGAGCCTGGGTCATTGAACCTAGTTATTCGGATCACCGATGGGACGTCAGACAAAGGCGTATCCCCTTGCATATATGAAAGACATTGAGACTGGTTGGTCGGGGCAGTGGCATTCGACATGGGGAATTTCACCGCGGTAGTACAGGATGGTAGGGGAAATGATGTCCTCACCTACTACTTGTGTGCCTAGTTACCCCTAATCAAGGTAACATTAGTAAAGGAAAGTGGAAATGAATAAGAAAAGAATGTGATTTTGAGAAATGAAAAGAAATGTGGTTTAGCTAGGATTGGACATATGAATGGTCCTAAAATCCAAGAATGAAATAATGATTGTATTTTAACTAGTTCCCAGCTAGTGTTTGTGATTTTGGTTTTGAACCCTATGAGGCAATGAGTTTTAGGTTGGATTTGGTCAGAAATGTGGATTTCTCAGAATATGAGAAAGGTTTTGAAAAGGGTAAAAAGAAAGTAAAAATTGGTTTTTGGAAAAGGAATGTGGTTTTGAAAACAAAATTCCAAATGTTTCAAAAGAAAAGAGAAAGTGAATCTTGAGAAAGTACAGTGTGGGAACAGATTCCCAATTGATTTCAAAGGAAAGGACAATGATGTTTTAAATTGGATCTTCGAAAGAAAACCAAGTTTTATAAATTAAAAGTTGAGGTTTGGCATTTCGTTGATTTTTGTTGTTTGTATGTTTGTGGCGCGTACTGAGTGACTTAGATGTCACTCACGCATGCTTGTTTGGTTTTCAGGTGTAGATTGTGTGCAATCGAGTTCCAGTGCTGGAGTCAAAGCTTATAGCCGCACATTGTTTCCTAGAGGTGAGCCTTATTTACAGCTATTTAATTTTACTGTAATTAGTGTAATTTTGCTTATGATACTATGATTTAGGTAACGTGCCTAGGTTCAAGGCATTATAGAGTGGTATCAGAGCTAAGGTTACACCTAGTGTACCGGCTTAATGATGTCTAGTCTAGTGGCTCCCTAGGATTACACGATAGAGAGTCGTGCACCTGAATTTTGGATTGTTGTGTTTTGTTGTGCTGGCAGGAAGATGTCTCGTCAAGGCTGTAGTCGTGGCAAGACCCCTGTACCTGACTCCGAGGCAGGAGAGGGTAGTGCATGGAGGGGTATGAGACGAGAATTTGGCGAGATGATGCGGGGTTTCACCCAGTCCTTTAGTAGCAGCAACTGGGATGAGGCCAAGGGAGACCCGTGGTTTAAGCAGTTTCGTCAGCTTGGCGTGCCGACCATTGATGGGCACGGCACACTAGAGGAGTGTGAGGCATGGCTCATGGAGGTGGAGAAGATCCTAGAGGAGATCGAGTGTCCAATGGAGAAGTGGGTCTGGATCGCGGCATTTCAGCTCAAGGGTGTTGCGGATCAGTGGTGGAGGACAGTGCACCGCACCAAATTTCCAAATACGAACCTACTGATGATATCTTGGGAAGAATTCTGAGAGGCATTCTATGAGAGGTTTTTCCCTGACCATGAGAGGGATAAGCTGGACAGAGAGTTCAGGAATCTGAAGTAGGGGAGCCAGACTGTGGCAAATTATGAGTCATCCTTCCTTCAGCTGGAGCAGTTCTCTCAAGCTGTAATTTCTGAAAAGAACAGAGCCAAGTGGTTCGTGGAAGGGCTGAACCCTATGCTGAGATCCAGAGTTATTGGCTTCAGATGCCACACCTTAGCGGATGCTGTTGAGCTTGCAAGCCGCTATGAGGATGATCGTAGGCTATTTCAAGAGGAGTATCCCAAGAAGGAAAAGGGGAGAAAGTCTGCCTCTCGACCTTCTGTCTCTCTACCATCCATTTCTCGACCATCAGTGACTGGAGCACCAAGTTCTGGGAGTTCTGGCAACTTTGGGATGAAGGAGAAGCAACAGCCTACATCTGGTAGAGAAGAGAGTGTGGGTCTCAACTACGCAAGGTCCAGCAGCAGCCCACAGTTGCGACCGTGCCATGTCTATGGCAAGAAGGGGCATGTAGCAACGCAGTGTTGGCACAACTAGAGGAATTTAGACAATGTAGTATGCTACAACTACAGGAAGTCCGAGTGTAACCATGCCGGCGAGGAGATTCCGTAAAAAAGAAGAATGCGAAATCGGTCGGCAAAATCACGTCGAAAAAGCAAAAATAAAAGGAGTCGCCACCTAATCTATTATGGAAGACAAGGAAAACCATATGCACGAAAAATCATGCAAGAACAACAAAGACAAGT
>JAMKQA010029826.1:0-17909 GCA_024699735.1 Posidonia australis
CCTGAGGGCCGACATTTGTCCCTACCACGGATTATTTTTCCCCTTTTTGATTTTCACGACTTTCTCATGATTTCATGTGGATTTCTTCGCAATTTTCTCGCACTGTCTTGCACATCTATCCAGTCTCGTCATGGCATACGTATTAGCATGATTAGAGCATGACCTAGGTTTAGCAAACATTCATCTAGCCTTTAGCAAGCAATTGGACTGGAAAGATCTAGTTTCTCGGGCGTACGAGGGTGCCTAACACCTTCCTCGTGCGTAACAGGAATCCTTACCCATCCTCTGGTTAGCAGACATCCAGTCTTCATATCTGCACCTTAGGCATTCATCTTTTTGTGGTTTTCCTCGTCTTTCCCTTAAAAGACTAGGTGGTGACCCACCTTTTCCTTTTCTTTTTCTTTCCTTGCGCCTTTGCCATCTTGGCATGGCTGTGATCTCCTTCCCACTGGCGCGACCCTGCGCCAGGGCCCCCTCCCTCAGGTCGGCATGGTCACAGTTACCACCATCTTCAGCAATTTTAATTCAGTGACACTCCCTGGTCACTTGAACCTATACAAAATATTTACAATAAATCATACTACAATTAGTGATACAATATAATAAAAATATGGAGACATTGACCGAACAAGAATATTAGACCTTGCAATTTTTGTCATGTGTGGTTTGGTTACATTCACTTCAACTAATGCTTAAATAAAAGGCATGCATATAGAATTGCGATAAGCAAACACAAAAACTATGATTTTCGATAACAAAGAAGCAAAAGTTTTAAGGAATGTTGACAACTTTAGTCAAAAATGCTTATAATGATGACTTTGTTAGTTGTGTCATTTCAAATGGCATTTTGCATCGATAGAATCTCTTATTTTAAACTATGTTATTCATCTATAAATAAACATTTTTACTTTTTAGAATTCTCAATTTAATAGTTGATGTTAGTATAAACGCTTACTTTAAATTTACTCGTGCTTATTCAAAATTAAGATGTTTCTTATTCTTTCATACATTTACATTACATTTTTTACATTTACCCAACATCTGTACCAAGAATTCATGCTTTCTCCTATTATGTTTTTTTCTTTTTTTGAAAGGACAGGTCACTTATCTTTCAAACCCAAGGAGGAACCCAAATCTTTAGGGTTTTATGCAACGACTCCTCTCAAAGGCTGACTTTTTCTCTTCCAATGGCTCTACCACCTCCTCCATGCATCTCCTTTAGGGGTGTACATGGTTAGATTAGAATCAGTTAACGGAACCAAATTGAAATATTTTTTATGGTTTGATTCAATTTAGATTTGTTTAATGGTTCAGTTTGATTCTCAAAATTTGGAATCGCTCTTAGTGGTTTGACTCTAGGTTCTAGATACAGTTAACCAAACCAAACCTAGAATCAATCCATATCTATACACACACACACACATCATATCATGTGGTAATTTAAATCTTCTACGATAGGATTAAACCTTCTATGTTCATGTTCATGTAATTTTTGACATGGACAATGTGAAAAATGATGAACTGATTCAACTTAACATTTCTTCTTGTTGCGTCATATAATCTTATGTTGTAATAAACTAACTTGATTTGAATTCAAACTTCAATTATTTTTCTTGTATCTAGTTATGTACTACTAAATACTAATTATCAAAAAATTATATTGTTGAATCATGTTTTTATGAATATTTAAGTTGAAAATTGAGAATCAAACTGAACCAACCAACTTTTGGACGATTTGGTTTGGTTCGATTTTAAGTACATACATAGTTTAATTCAGTGTTAATATAGCAAAAATCAATAGGTACGGTTCGATTTATGATTTTTATCAAAACCGAATCAAACCGTGTGCACCTCTAATTCAAGGGCTTCTTGTCTTTCCAACACATCTTGCCTTAAAGAATTTGATTGAAGGGGCTGAATTTCTCAACTAGGTGGCCATGATGAAAGAACTAGTCAAAATATATATCGTGCAGGAAGATGCAAAAAATATTACTCTACTTATTGCATGTGTAGACACATGCGTTAGCCCTTAGATAATATACATGTGTAGACACAATTCGTGGCATGTAATTTCCCTCACTGGAAATTGCACCACCTACAAGTTACCAACTGGCCAAAGTCAAGATTTCTTGAAGATAAGGGCCACGAAATCATGAGGTGGCCTTTGGGCTTTGAAGAGGCACCAGCACCATTCACCTGGCATTAATTAGAAACTAGAAATTAATGGATAAGAATAACATCCCATTGAATAACAGTATAATGAGATCACTCCCATCTAATTATTTCTTTGAAAAGTAGTAGCTTATCATATATAAAGGAAACCGCCGACGGCCAAGGCTTCAAGCTTAGGAGTTGGCTGGCCGAGTGAATAAACAATATTGTAAATTTGTATTTGATATTTTGAAAAGATAATTAACAACTGAGGCAACATTTCAATTCATGTATCGATCACATGTATTTAAAAACGATACATTTCAATATAAGGATGGTGATCCAAAGGCTTACGTCATTAAGTACTGACATCATTATAATGTTTGGAGGAAAAATTCCACTCGTGACCTGAAGTAACAAGAATGGGTTACTTATTTTGAATTTGCATGGTGAATTTGTTTTTGTTTAAAGAAATTAAAATTCCCTAGATTTGAGATTAATTCCATTTTCTTTGAGAAGAATAGTGTATATGCTTGAAAGATAATCTAGTTATTTATTAGATGTGTGTAACATCTGTAAATTCATTTATGTGTGTGTGTGTGTGTATACTTTTAATGAATTTATTTTTAGACGGGTGTTACTCCACCTCTTTCCTGTAAACGCCGTCTTTCCTCTCTCTTGCTCCCTAGGTTGTTGGTACTCCACCTCTTCTCCTTTACCTTTCCCCACCTTCACCTCTCCCTCCCTCCCACTCACGCCCCCACTCTCTCCTACTCACCCTTCCTCTCTCATCTCTCATTCCCCTTTCCTTATTCACCCCTATTTGGTGTGGCCAAGAGAAAGCAGAGGTCGATGGTAGCTTGAGGCGACGTGTGGCGATGCGACGAGGTTCCCTAAGGTGCGTGTGTGGTTCTGGAGGTTGTGGGCACTCCGATGGTGTGGTGGTCAACCAGAATTGGGCGTTGGGTCATTGAAGAGTGCGTTTCAGGTACGTATCTCCAATTTAATGTGTAGAAGTTATGAAAAATGGTAGAATTGCCTAGGATGCATGTAATCTAAGTCAAATTTAATGTTTTGAATTTATTGGGAATTTTGAGTGATTTATTGTGGCATTAATGGTAATTTATGATGGTTGTTGGGTTTGGGTCCTTTTTAACCTCTCTATGTTTAGAAATTAATATCTCCTTGTGTGGTAAATGGATTTCGGTTTTGTTTATTGAGTTTTGGAGTAAACTCTAGGGTCAACAACATATTTTTGTGTGGAATTTTTGGTAGTTGTTTTGCAGGTCTGCCTCTAGCTCCCACTTTGGGCAAAATTTTGAGTTCTGTGGTTCAGAACTATCTGATTTTTGACAGAATACCTAGCGCGTAGACCGAATGCGCAGCCTTTTGGCTTTATTAATCATATCTTGATTTTGATGATAACCAAAGACTCATGTGTTGTTTGAGAATATTTCGTATCTCAGTTTAGCATACAGGATCAATGAAGGACTTAGAAGAATCAAGCATAAAAAGAGAAGATATCTGAAGATCTATGTATCATCAAATATTAAGCATAAAAATGGAAGATATCTAAAGATATATGTACCATCAAGGATCAAGCATAAAAAGGAAAAATATCTGAAGATCTATGTGCCATCAAGGAGAAATCAAGATAAAGAAAGAACAAGATAATTTTTTGTAAATTATTATGTAATTTCCTAGTTATGTATTAATCTCCCAAACATCCCACATACCTAAGAAAATAGGAATATCCATGAACCAAAGTAGAAAACCTTAGAAAAATTTCAAGTATCGATCCAGGAGTAAAATCGGTATACTGAAATTGTTCGGCATACCAAACTAACCGACCGTTGCAGAAATTAGAGTAAAATCAGCATACCGAATTATTTTGGTATACCGAACCAATTATCGTTGAAGGAAAAATATAAACATTACACACACATTTCCCTTAGTGTTTTCCTATAAATAAGACCCTCCATTGAGCTCCAAAGATACATATACACTAGAACTTTATTGAGAAATCATTGTGTGAGCTTTCTAAGTCCAAAAACTAGCATTCCATTGACATCCATTGAAAAGAGCTTTAAGAATATCATCAACTATAGTTCTCCATCACTTGAGCCAGAAGCATCATTTCCAACCATCAACCTTGTCAAGTACTTGGGAGAAATAAGAAAAGTATGTATTATATTTTTACATTTATTGAGTCCTCTCTTCTCCAGTTGTGAGAAAAGGAATCTGCGATTTTAGCAGGGTCTTGATGAGAATTCGTCAAAGTAGTGTAACGGTAGGATCTTGGCTGGGAATAAGATTAGAATAGGAAAATTCTAGAAGGATTCTCGAGAAGTGGACTAAGCCGAGAAGGCGAAACCACTATAAAATTCTTTGTGTCTATCATTGCCTCTCATCCCCTTCTTTGTATGATTTAGTTTAATATTCAAATCCTTATTATATTCCATTTATTGGTTATTTCCTTGAAATTATAAAATAAGTATTTAATTTACATAATATTCTTTAATTCACTATTCACTCACCTCTAGTGAAGTCTAAGGATCCTAACACGGCCTACATGTGCGGGTTGGCCAAGGAATAATTTTAGGTGTTTTTTTTGTAATTTCAAGTATTTAGACCCATGTTTAATGCTTATGTTGCGATGTTGGTGACGACGCCACGTTTGGGCCAACACTTGGTACTCTTTCCTCCGTAGCTCGAACCCAATCCCAAGGATAGTCGATGTTGAAACTTGAATCGAGTTCATGATGGAGGGAATCAGTGGTAGCTTCAGGCACTTGTAAGTGATTGGATTGAAGAGATAATTTGCTGGTTTAGATGTTGTTATACAGTTGTCGTTCGACAGACACAGCAAGCCATTGCATGAGCCCACGATACTAAGTAGTAGTTTAGGATATCAGCCTAAATGATAGTTTAGGATATCAGCCTAAGTAAAGGGCATGACAGTAAACCTCTAAACGGGGAGGGTATTTACCTACAACCCGCCCTAACTTGCCCCATTTTATAAGGGTAAGGGTTAACAATTTTTCAACCCGTTACCCATTTACCCGTCACCCGCTTTACTCGCAGTCTCATACGGTACGGGTAAGGGTTATTCTATACCCGTCACCCGTTTACCCATTATATAAGTATTATTATAGTAATTTTACATTAACTATATAAATATAATATATAATATATATATATCTTCATTATAGAAATTCTAAATCCTATTAATATAATTTTACATTATATATATAAATAGTTATATATTTATATAGTTATATGTTATAACTTAATAAAATCCTAAACGGCTTGATTATTTTCCTAATATATGTGCACATAACATTTAATGTAGGTACCAATTTAATTTTGGATTCAAAATTTTAAAGCTAGTTTAGGAGACCAAAGTTTTAAAGTTCTAATTGAAATCTGCATTTGGATTTTTAAAGCTATCTTAGGCTTTATCAGTGTTATTATCATAGAATTCATAAATCTACCCAATTACCCATTTACCCTACCCATTTTATATCCTATCACGGGTAATGGGGCGGGAAAGGGTAGAAACTTAGAAAATGCGGGTCAATACCTGCCCTGTTACCCATTAGAATTTAAAGGGTAAGGGTATGGGTAAGGCTTTACCCGCCCCGTTTACAGGCCTACATGATAGGATATCAAACCTGTCAGTCGAAGGGGTGATAGTTTAGATTATCAGCCTAAGTGATAGTTTACTCCGTGGGACTTACTTTAGACCTTGCCTAAGGCCTAGAAGAAGATGGAAATAAGACTTGTTCGACTAGAGCAAGTCCAACAAGGTAGATGGCACCGAGATTCGTCCGTCCGGAGCGAATCTAGGATGGAATCATCTAGTCCTTGTCCGAGGCCTAGAATAAGATGGAAATAAGACTTGTTCAACTCGAGCAAGTCCAACAAAGTACATGACACCGAGATTAGTCCGTCTGAAGAGAATCTGGGATGGGAACATCTAGGCCTCGCTCGAGGCCTAGATGAAGATGGAAATAAGACTTGTTCGACTAAAACAAGTCCAATAAAGTAGGTGGCACTGAGATTCGTTTGTCTAGAGCGAATCTAGGATGGGAACATCTAGACCTTGTCTGAGACCTAGAAGAAGATGGAAATAAGACTTGTTTGACTAGAGCAAGTCCAACAAAGAAGATGACATCGAGATTCGTTCGTCCCAAGCGAATCTTGGATGGAAACATCTAGACCTCGCCCAAGGCCTAGAAGAAGATGGAAATAAAAGTTATTCGACTAGAGCAAGTCCAATAAAGTAGATGGCATAGAGATTCGTCCGTCTGGAGCGAATCTGAGATGGGAACATCAAGACCTCACCTGAGGCCTAGAAGAATATGGAAATAAGACTTGTTTGACTAGAGCAAGTCCAACAAAGTAGATGGCTTCGAGAGTCGTCCGTCCAGAGCTAATCTAGGATGGGATCATCTTGACTTCGTCCGTAGCCTAGAAGAAGATGGAAATAAGACTTGTTCGACTAGAGCAAGTCCAACAGAGTAGATGGCACCGAGATTCATCCGTCCGGAGCCAATCTGGGATGGGAACATCTAGACCTCGCCGGAGGCCTAGAAGATGATGGAAATAAAACTTGTTCGACTAGAGCAAGTCCAATAAAGGAGGTGGCACTGAGATTCATCCGTCCGGAACGAATCTAAGATGGGAACATGTAGACCTCGTCTGAGGCCTAGAAGAAGATGTAAATAAGACTTGTTCGACTAGAGTAAGTCCAACAAAGTAGATGACATCGAGATTTGTCTGTCTGGAGTGAACAGACGAATCTGAGATGGGAACATCTAGACCTCGCTTAAGGCCGAGAAGAAGATGGAAATAAGACTTGTTCGACTAGAGCAAGTCCAATAAAGTAGGTAGCACTGAGATTCATCCATCCGAAGCGAATCTAAGATGAGAACATCTAGACCTCGTCCGAGGCCTAGAAGAAGATGGAAATAAGACTTATTCGACTAGAGTAAGTGTGACCATGCCGGTGGAACCCTGCACAGCTCTCCTCTACCAGGTGCGTGGAAGCACTCGAGGAGTCTCGATACGGTCACGACGAAGATAGTGAATCTAGAGAAGAAGACTAGACTCGGAAACACCAAGGGAAGATAAGAAAGGATAAGGAAAAGAGTCGCCACCTAGTCTTTTAATGGGAAGACAAGGAAAACCAAACACACAAGAAAACCAAGATGCAAAAAACATGTGTGCTCCGTGCCTAATGGATAAATGAATGTGGGCCAGAAAAAGGGTAAGGATTCTGGTTACGCATGGAGAAGGGGTTAGGCACCCCCATGCACCCGAGAAACTCGGTCTTTCTAGGTTTCCTACTTGTCACATGGTCTTACGGATATGTGCTTGCTTATTCTAACTACTCATGCTAAAGATGACTAGAAAACATGCCAAATCAAAGAGAAGAAGTGAAATAAATGGAAAACGTTAATCCGAAGGATAAATGTAGGCATTGAGAATGCCGCTTTACTGTACGCCCTTGGGCGATTACGAAAATGGTGAAAATCGAGAAATTCTCGGAAGGCATCTCGCGAATCAGCGGAAATTTGGATAATTCTGAGAAAATCAAATTGGGGAAAATAATCTTCTTTTCAGGACCATGTCGGCTTTGTTAAGCCTTTTACTGTACGCCCTTGGGCGATGGAAAGCCAAATCAAGTCAAGAAAAACGCAAAAAACGGGGGAAATCAGGGAAACGATGAGAAAACCAAACTTGATGCAAGCTAGAAATGTGTGCACAATGTAAGGAAAAAATGCGAGAAAACTTGTATGAAAAGCTGCAGCAAAATATGCAAAATGCCAATGAGAGTGTAATAATGTGAATTCCAGGGGCCTTTGTGCAAAAAATCCAAATTCTGAATAAAAATTGAAATTCTAAAGCCCAAATCATCAAAAATACATAGGAAAACACATTCTATGCAATTATGAAGAAATCTAAGGTCAAATGTGCAAATATGTGCATTTCTAGCCAAATTGATGTTTCTTAGGGGTTAAAATGCAATTCTGCCACTAAAACATGCATTTAATGCAATTTAGTGGAAATTCAGGGTTTCTAATCCTTCACAGATTCATTTGCAAGCACTGATGCAATAGGATAGTTTATTCTTAATTTATCAACAAAATTCCTTTTTAATTCAAGTGTTTGTTTTCATGTAGTCAATGAGGAGGTTGCAGAAAATTACTTCCCAATCATAGGAGTTAGAAATGTGGCTTGTGGATTCAGGAAGAAAAAGGATTCAGGAAAGTTTCAGAGGCAATGTAGTAAATTTACCCTAGAAAACAGGCATTTAGTGTGAAATTTGTAAAGTGTGGGGGCTAAAATGCAACTTAACCAGAAAAAACAATGTATTCAGAAGAATTTTAGAAGACTTCAGAGGCTTAAAATGTAATTTCACTAGAGAAACCATCATTTAGAACAATTTCAAAAGAGTTCAGGGGCTAAAGTGCAAATTAACCAAAGAAAATATGCCTTTAGAAAAGTTTCTGAAAAAATTCAAGGGTTTTAATGCAATTCTGTTAGAGAAATGTGCATGTTATGTTATTTTGATGAAGATTAGGGGTTTAAATGCAATTTAAGTAGCAAAATATGCATTCAGAAAGGTTTCAGAGAAGTTTAGGGTCTTTTATGCAAAAAAAAAATGGATTAAAATGCATGAAAAGAAGCTCCGAGTGTTTCTGTTAAACTTTTAAACCTGGAAAACATTAATTTGAATGCTGAGGGAGCATAATGCAATATTTGTAGTTAAAACTTTATTCAAACGAATTAAGAAAAATGAGCAAAGACCTAAGTGTAAGAAAATGACCTATTTGTAATAAAAAAAAGGACCTAAATGTAACAGATCAGAAGTTTTAGAACTTTATCAAAAGAAAATTGTTTTTTAATTTTTTTTAAAGAAAAGGCCAGCGACGGCCGTCGACGATGGAGCTCCGCCGTCGACGACCGCCGGAGGGGGCTACTAGAGGCTCTCCCGTGGTCTGATTTAAGATCAAACCCCACGGGAAGCAAGAAGAGAAGGAGGGGAGAAGATCCAACCCGATCCAACGGCGAGAATGGGCCTCCCACTTCCCTCGCCGTCGAAGCACTCTGGCAATGGTGTCGGGGAAGATGGAGGTTGCTGGAGGGAGCGACGCGACATTTCTGAGGTCCAGGAGGCCTTGGCACTTTGATAGGAGTCCTCTCTCTTCTCCAAGAGCTTGAACGGTCGATGATGACACGGAGGGGGCTCCGACTGCCGTCGACGTCTTCTTCTCCAGCGAGCGAGGTCATGGGCATGTTCCAGAGGTCGTGGCCCAGTTCCAGAGGCACCGGTGTGCTAGGGGCGTGCCGTGGAGCGATCCTGGGGGCTCGGAGCAACGTGGAAGGGCTGGAGGCGCGCGCTCCTTCTCCGGCTGCAGTCATCTTCTCCGGCGACGGCGGGACGCTACTACTCCGGCGAGGTTTTGGTGGAGTCTTCGGGAGGTATCGGAGCGGCGCGCGGAAGAGCGGAAAAGCTAGAGGGAGACCAGGGAAGGAAGAATCGACACTCTAGGGCCAGGACCGTGCCCTGGACCAGCTCCCCCACCTAAGTTGTCGGAAAACGACGACGGCGAGGCCTAAGAGCGCAATTCCGACCAAAGGAGACCTCTGGATCCATTGGAACCGTCTTCGGGGAACACAGGAAGTCCTAGGAAACTGAAATTGAATGCAAGGGAGGCTGATGGAGGGCGTACCTAGTGGGATTTTTCCTTTGTAGCTCGTCGGTAGTGGTCGGAATCCCTTGCTTCTCACCTCCGCGAACTCCTCTCTCTTCCTAGAGCTCTCTCTCGGACCTCTTTTTCTCTCAGTCCAACATCATCCTCTATTTATAGCCAAGGAAGACTACTAGCTCCTAACCAACCCATAACAACCCACCACCTAAATCCATAACAACCTACTACCTTAACAAACCACCTAAACAACTTCTTAACAACCTAAACAACTTAACCACCTCATAATCAACTAACAACATTCTAACTAATTCACTAACAAACTCTAACAACCCTATAACAAACTTAAGGATGTTTGAGAAAGTGGGCTTAAATGGGCTTTGGTGGGCTTTGGTGGGCCTTTCATGGGCTTTGGTGGGCCTTCATGGGCCTTGGTGGGATTAATGGGCTTTGGTGGGCCTTAATGGGCTTGCTAGGCTTTGGTTGAATTAAATGGGCCTTGGTGAGCCTTCATGGGCTTAATGGGCCTTGGTGGGATTAAATGGGCTTTGAATGAATTAAATGGGTTTAATGGATTTATTTGTGGTTAAAAGCCCATCTACCACACTTCCATCCTGCAAACCTGCAAAATTGCAAAATTGGGGTGTCTACAGTAAGTCCAACAAAGTAGATGGCATCGAGATTTGTCTGTCTGGAGCGAACGGACGAATCTGAGATGGAAACATCTAGACCTCGTCCGAGGCCTAGAAGAAGATGGAAATAAAACTTGTTCGACTAAAGAGAGTCCAACAAAGCAGATGGCACCAAGATGTGTTCGTTCGGAGCGAATCTAGTGTGAGAACATCTAGACCTCGCTTGAGGCCTAGAAGAAGATGGAAATAAAACTTGTTCGACTAAAGCAAGTCCAACAAAGCAGATTGGATTCTGTATGACTAGAACGAAAATTTGATATGACTTCGTCCGACTGGAGCAAAGTCGAAAGGAGAAATAATTGGATTTCGCCTTACCTGGTACAAAAGTCTATGATGGCTTCATTTGTCCAGGCCTAGGCATCAAAACAATATTCTCGACTGTTAGCTGGGTAGACCTTAGCACCAAGTCGACAGGCAGAAGAGGGCAATAGTTTGAACCAGTTGAGTATGAGTTGTTGCAATGGTGATTTCAACGCCATATTAATCACAAGCATCCAAACAAGCTGGCAAAAGTGTTCCAACGCACTTATTGTAGCAATCAAATACAATGAAGTGATTACACTTATTTCAGTATGCAATGAACAAGTAGCATAACACAAATATCAAGAGTCTGCATCATCCCTAAATCTCTTAGAGCCTCTAGCTTTGGGAAACAATGTATGGCTCAAAGTAGCTCCACAGATCGGCCTGGTTTCTTCAACTTCGGCTTCATAATCAGCTGAACAACCTTTCCCTTTTATGACTGTAAGATCATATGATCAAATGGAGCCATTAAGCAGGCGTAATAGCTCCTTAGTCATAGCATAAGAGCTTATAGGGTACTCCTGGAATTGAGCTGGCATTAGCCCTTGAACAAAAGAATCTTGTTGGTAGCTGAACTGTCGCATCACGCGAATTGGCTGATACTCAACTCCACCAATCAGCCCCAATAGGATGGTAAGCTGCATATCGGTAGTATTGAAGAAAGCCTCAAAGTTATGAGTGGTCGAAGGAATGATGCGTCAGATTACCTTGTCTTCTGTCAAACTCTCCAGTTGCTCATACTCCTTGCGAACTAAGGCAAGTGTGCGAGCATAACTACTTTGGCAATAAGATTCAAAGGCCGACCATTGAGGGCGTAAGACTTCCACACCCAGATGAGTAGCCAACTACACTTGTACAAAAGCTCCACAATAATAAAAGTGTTGGCATCATCGTAATGACCGGTCTAAGGCCTGGTAAGTCGCTGCCAGGATAACTAGGGCCAAGTCAATCTGACGGGTTACCATTGCCAAAGCAATTTCTCTAACATCGATGTTTGCAACTGTCTGGCCGTGGCTAAAAACCAACTCACCTAAGAAGTAGACAACAAAACCTCTCAGCCACAACTCATTGCCCAAAGAGGCGCACATTTCAACCACCTTGTCAAAGTATGTCAGCTATAACATTGGAGATTGTCTATCAGCACAGATAAGTTGATGACCACAATCATCGGTTGACAGCCTGTCAGTTCACTCATGACTAAAGAGTATCCATCACGTCGCATAAACACAATAGGCGCTAAAAACTTCGGCAGATAGCACACCTGATGGACCTCCTCTAAAGTAGGAGTCAATTCAACTCTTCCGAAGCGGAATACGTGGTTAGCGGGCTTCCAGAACCGGGCAGCTACACATAAAAAGTATCAGGAGACGTCCACATTTGCAATATCCAAGAACTTTAAGGAGATGCCTCAAGTCCACAACTTGTTGCGATCACTGTCTGTTAATTTCCCAATCCACGTCTTGAGAACATCTAAGCAACGTATCGGTATGACCATCATGGGGAAACCCATGACCAATAGGGGAGCTTCGACTTCTCTTGATTCAGGCCACACTAGAAAGGGAAGAGGGGCTCCTGCAGAACATTCTCAAAATATTTATTTTTAAATAGACAATAACCTTGTTCCATACAACAATATTTTATAAAGTCTAATGCAAACAGAAAAATGCAGCATAAATGGATTGAATATTAAATGGACCAGCCCAAGGCTAAGGTTGAATGTCGGAATCAGGAACTGAGTAAACTAAACAACGGGCTATTGAACGGACTAACTCGTGCATATAGCCTTGGCAAGAGGTTCATGGTTACTAACTAGTCAAGACCAAGTGCCAAATTGGTGGGAAACAGCCATCAAACCTCGGTGGTTGGGATTGTCTCGTGACAGAGTCAACATTGGGTACTTAAGAAGTCAACTACACCATACAACTCTGAGAGACATACTGCACAGCTCAATGATAAAGTTTTCACCGCTAGAATGATTACTCTGAAGTTATATGCAAGATATAGAGAGTAACTTGCCAACTCTGTAGAATCGCAGTAGGGGCTAGAAGTAATGATTACAGCCCCTATTACCGTTATGAAATGCTGTGTCTCGCAATTCATCTTTGTAAGGTGTATCAGAGATCTGCACATGTGTTGGGGCTAGGAATATGCCTGGGCTCTGACTAGGCTTCATCCTCAGGAAAGTCCTGTGCTTGTCGCTGTGCTGTTAGATGGATGGTTTATTTGCAAGAATACTTGAAGAAAGGCCTATCTCTACATCTGACCATTTTGTAAACTACACATCTTATTCCGAAAGACAGCAGTCATGCCCCTGGTTTGGCAGGAAAGGTTCTGACCAATAGGATCGTGAGCATGTATCTGACTAAAGTAATAGGCTCAATGTATCCATACATAAGGCAGTTGACATGCTCCTGGATAGATTATAGGGTTTTCAACCATTAGAACAGCTGGCATGCCCTTGGTCGAGTATCCCTCACCAAATTTCCAACCAAAAGGCAGCTGGGATGCCCCTAGTTTAAGAATGCAGCGGTACCTTGCAAAGAGAATTGGAAGAATGGAAATGAATGATGCTATTTTTATCATTTTGTTATTTTTTATTTTCCTTAGCTCTTGGAAAGCTTTTAATGCCTGTCGTAAGGAAGGAGGAAATCTCCAACTCACTAGATACTACCGAGACATCTTGGATTGTAGGTGGCGCTCTAGAAAGGGTGAGGTAGTAGTTTGTTGGGCTGTATGGTGGAACAAGCTTCGCACCAAACTCCTTAAGACCCTACACCTACTTTTTTCAATTATCCTCTTTCTTTTACTCCCTCATAGGCTTGTGGATTCACTCTGTCCCTTGCTTGGAGGTAATGAGTACCTAGGCAGTTGTTGAGGCTGCTTAGATGATGAGGGAGGAGTGGCTAATCCCTTGGGTAGTGTGGACTATTCAGGTACACGCTTCAACTCCTCTTCAAGGTATGTCATAGGGACAGAGTTACTCCACTCACCTCTTTCTTTTAAGGCCAACTTCTGTCTGTGCCTTCTATTTTCTTATTTCTTTTAGTGCCCTTATTCATGAAAGTTTTTTTTCACTCACATACTCACATCCTAACAATTTATCTCCCTCTAGAAGTGTAGGCCCTTTGGGGCTGTAGACACCCCGATTTTGCAATCACTTGGTGGTAGACTCCTCTGAAAAGATGCTTTGGGTGCAACCACCAAACCAAAACCCTAACTCCACCTAAACCCTAACTCAACCTAAACCCACTCAAACCCACTCAAGCCCATGTAAGCCCATTTAGGCCCACACAAGTCCACTCTGACCTAATCTAAGTAAAAACCCATAATTAAAAATCCAAACTAAAATGAAACTCACTTAAGTCATTAAAACTCAAATTAATTAAGTTAAAACACCTAATCAAAACCAAAACCAAGTAAAATCCACTTAAATCATCAAAAAACCCAAATCAATTAATCCAAACCAAAACCAAATAAAGTCCACTTAAATATTGAAAATTCAAATTAATCAAGATAAAACATTTAATTAAAATCAAAATCAAATAAAATCCATTTAAACCATTTAAAATCCAAATTAATTAAGTAAAAACCCTAATTAAAATCAAAATCAAATAAAATCAATTTAAACCATTTAAAATACAAATTAATTAAGTAAAAACCCTAATTAAAATCAAAATCAAGTAAAATACATGAAAACCATTTAAAATCCAAATTAAGTAAGTAAAAACCCTAATCAAAATCAAAATCAAATAAAATCCTTTTAAACCATTAAAAAAACTCAAATTAAATAAGTGAAAACCCTAATTAAAACCAAAATAAAATAAAATCCTTTTAAACCATTAAAAAACTCAAATTAATTAAGTGAAAACCCTAATTAAAGTCAAAATCAAGTAAAATACATGTTAACCATTTAAAACTCAAATTAATTAAGCAGAAAACCTAATTGAAACCAAAATCAAGTAAAACTCAATAAAATCCATTAAAAAATAAATCTAATTAAACAAAAACCCTAATCCAAACAAAAATCAAGAAAAAATTAATTAAATCTAAATTTAAAATTAATCAAATCCAAAACTTAAATCAATTAACCAGATCCATTTAAACCCATTTAAACTTAATTAAAACCATACAAAACTTAAAACTAAAACCCAAAACCCTAATTAAAATCCAAAAGTCCTAATTAAAATCACCTAATCAAACTTAAAACTAAAACCCAAAACCTAAATTAAAATCACCAAAACAAATAATAAAATCCAAAAAACCAAAACCTAAAATCCCTTAAAACCCTAATAAAATCCCAAAGCCCACTTACGTAGGCCATTGCCAGCCCACAACACCCATTTCATTTCTCAACCTGAACTTCGGAAAGCAAGAAAAATAATTCTAGCGACAGGCCCCCTCTTCTCTGGCGCCATTAAGGCTGCGATCTCCAGCGACACTCACAATCTCCAGTGCCAGTCCTCAACCCCGCACGATCCCCGACCAACTCCCATCCATCTTGACTTGATCTAACGACGTTCATCCATTGGAGAGGGAGATCAATGTCACTGCTCCACCAACGTTTAAAAACACCCCACCGCCGACAACAACAAGGTGGCTATTTGAAACCCAGAGGAGGCCCTTCGAAACCCCAGAGAAACCCTACAATCCCCCACAACTGATGACCTCCTCCTCCAATCCTTTTACAGCCCCAGAAACCCCAGCCACCGTCACCAGAGTGACCGTCCGGAGCATTGTCGACCAGCCTTGCCAGGAGAGACAGCAACCATCTCCATGTAATTTTCCCTCCTTTTTAGTTTTGAATCACGTTCCTTTAGGCCCGTAGAGTCCCCACGACGCTTTTGGTTGCATTTCGCCGGAGCTATTCCCCCCTACACATCGTCTTCGCCCCCTCCGGTGGTGGGTTCACCACCACCGGCGAGGCCTGTGGCCTCCTAAGTGGGGGTGAGGCCCCTAGGACCACTCCTCCCTCTTCCTCTTCCTCCCCACTAAGCCCCATCGCTCAAAAGAGAATCCCCTGACCTCCTGTGGCCGAAGAATACCGTCGCTGCTCTGCCAACCGCTGATCCCCATCATGGAAGCCACTGGAATTCTCTAGGCGCTCCAGCTTCAAGCCAGCACTTCAGGGAGCCTCACCGCCTCGCCATGGACCTCTCCATGCAGCCACGTCGTTGTCTGAGCCTCTGGAACATCGCCCCCACCGCTACAACGTCCGCCACCGATACAGGAGGTGGGTAGAGCCACTCAAGCATCCCCAACCTCAACTGGTCCTTCTGGAGCATCCGCCGTGCTGCCTTGGAGCTCCTCCAATCTTCGTCATCCCGTCCCAGCAGCAGCATCGCCACCAGCCACCTCGTCGTCATCTTCCTCAGCGTTGACCAACCCCTCACCGAAGCTAGAGATGGGGGGAGCACCTCAGCCAACCTCGACCTTTCCCGACGCGCTGGAGAGCCTCCTTACACCTTCCTCCAGCTTCTCCGACCATCACCCGAGCCACTCCGCCGCCGAGCTGCCACCAGTGCCTCGTCAGAGCCCTCGCCAGAGACTGGAGCGCCGGTGAACTTCGAAGAGAAGTAGTTTAGTATAGGTCCTTTAGTTTTAGGTGATTACACTTAGGTCCTTAGATTATTACTTTTAGGTCCAGTTTTTTTGTGTTTAAACTCCTGTAGTTGTAAATAAGTTTTTATTTCTTTTGTTATTTCTGTAAAAATTGCATATGGTCCCTTACATGTTTTATTTTTTTATGATCAATTCAATAATGTTTATTTCCACACATTTAAGCCCCTGCCTTCATGTTTTACTAGCAATTAAGTCTTGAAATTTTGTATTGTGCCCCTAGAACTTTTTAAAATGAACTTTTTTTGCGAGATTTGCATTCAGAACCTTAAAAGATTTTGTAATCACACTGAACATCATAAAAACTCAATTTCCATTACATTTAAATCCTAGAATTTTGCATGTAAATCCCTGAATTCATAAAATACAATTACTGAGTGATGGAAATTTGCATCTAGGCCCTTGGTTTAATTTTAAATTCATTAATTAGGGTTTTAATTGTTTTAATACACATTCTTGGTATTTTTCACTTTTTGGTCATTTGTGTATTTATAATTTAGCACATGAATAAAGTTTTCATCCAAAAATCATGTTTGCAATGTAAAATGATTTTTGATTTCACATTTGGGTCACATTTGTACATTTTATGTAAATTTTGCACACTAAACCCTAAACTTTCATGTAATTACTAAAATACAATTTTCACACATCTCACACCTTAATGCCACATTTTCTTTTAATCCATCATCTAAACATTAAGATAAAAGTTTCTGAATACTCTTTAATTATGATTTCCCCTTTTCCCCATGAATTTTGCACTTTAGTCCCTGAACTTGTCATTTTCCGTGTTTACATCATTTTCTTGTATTTAAAGTCTTGTTTCTATCATGTCTTCTTGTAAATAACATTTTCCTAGCATTTTACATACATTTTTTATACATTAGACCATGCATCATGCACATGCACACATTTATCACATTTGGCCACGTGAAATTACTCAATTACCCTAGTGCCATCAATTCATGCACATGCATGTTAGTTTTACACTGAGTCATTTCTAAATCATTCCTCAGCATCCTTTATATATTTAGGTGCATTTTGCATAGTTTTTGTAGGATACTAAGGCTTCTCTAGAGGGGGGTGAATAGAGAATCTCTGATTTTTTGACTAGTTTTAACGTTAATATGCAAACTTAAGAAGATAAAAATTAATCACATACACATTCAAGCACAAATACTCAGAGAATTTATAGTGGTTCAGCCAACCCCGGCTTAGTCCACTCCTCAAGTTCCACACTTGAGACTTAACCCCTTTTGTAATGCCCCGAACCCGGGAACGCTTCCAAACAATAGCATCACAAGCCTAATTACACAAATCACAGAAATAAAGACTGTAACCAGGCTCACCTCTAGGATCACGATGCGCGGCTAGAAACTCCGATTCCCGCACCGGAAACTGGCTGCACGCGGTCTGCACCTGAAACACACAC